>MKGJ01000101.1:0-13641 GCA_002018255.1 Bretziella fagacearum | reverse complement strand
CCCCATCGATGCCATCTGAGGAACTCTGACGATCAAACATGCTCACACAGAGGAAACACGGGGCCGCTAGGTCCTTGTTCAAGCAGCCCACTAAACCCGAGACCTAAAGAGAAAGAGGAAGAAATTATACATTTTTGGCGATGAATCATCGATCTCCTTGACCACTATGAGCTGAGACACAAACACGCCGAAACACTAATCTTCATTACCGTGTATACGTATACAGCCGTACTTGCTTAGACGACGGGCCATTCAAATCCCTTCTGTAACACCCTGTAATGGTCCCGTATTTTCCATCAAGTCCATTTGCTAGCTACTCGCATACAAACCGGGATCCAGGCCATTTTCAGTCCCTGGCGCAAAGTGTTGTACAGGCCTGTGATTGGCCGACTGGCAGTTAGCTTTTGCAAGCCCAGCGGCTAAGTTGGCTGGGCAAGAACCAAAGAGGAGAGAAAGTGACGACAAAGGAACATGAGGGCCGAAGGTGGACAGATATGGCGCCACGATGTAGAGAGAGTTGAGAGTATGATTTTCAGCTGGAGGAACTGCTTGTATACACATGTCGGGGATAAATGGGGATTGTTTAGTCTTCTCTGCGTCGTATAGCACGGCCCTCTTTTGCTATGAAATGCAGCTTGCCTTTGATCCGTAGCATCGAGGACTATTCAGCACCACCACTCCAAACAGAGACTCTGATTGTATCTGTTACAAGGAAACATGGTACATTCACAACATATCCAGTCAACTAGATACTAGCCTGTATAAACATAGTCTACCATCATCTTGTAATGTCCCTGTTGACCTCAGGCAGCGCGGGCTTTCACGCCCTGGTCACCCGTCAGACAATCTTAGATATGGTCATCATCCAAGTATCTCTCACGCTCCCCCAAAACCTGCGACACTATCCAAACTCGGCACTCTCACCTCTGTTTGAATCCCATCACCAGCGTTCCGTCATCCGGGCAATGCAACACAGAATCTTCTCCCAAAAAATTATATCATCTCTGTGTCCTTTTCTTTTCATATAATCCGTGAGTTGCCGCAACCGCCCGCCCAGACCTAAGTTCCCTCTTACTCTTCTTTTTCCTTTTTTTCTCTTCTTTTTTCTTTCTTTTCTTTCTTTTCTTTCTTTTCTTTTTCTACATTCTTTATTTGTTTCTTTCTCCATAACCCATTTCAACCTGACTCCCCCTTGGCTTTGAATCCGGAACTGGAAATCCGATTCGCCAAGTCACAGTACTGTCTTTTCTTTCTCTTATTATTATCATTATTGTTGTTGTCTTACTTGTTGTCTTACCTCCGTCAACGACGAATCAAAAACGGCAGGCCGCCCAAAGCTGACTGTTCCCATACATATATACAACACAAGCCACCCATATAAAGAATATATTTTCTCTCTAATACGACACTCTCCCGACTATCGTCTACGATCAACTTCTCACCTTCGCCACTCCATATATTTCGGCTGTTCGTCTTTCGCTTCTACTAGAGTCTGCAGGTTCAGATGTGAAATCATTTTGCCATTCTACCTTTTTATTATATTTATTCATATTTCCCCCCCCCCTTCTCTCACGGACCTCTATACACATCCAGAAGAAGAAAGGTTAACTTGACGACTAATCGCCGCCTAATATTTCTCTGCGTACCCTGTTGACCTACTACTTCGTCATCAACCCACCACATAATTCCGGGGCTCAATATATATCTTCTGCTACCGACAAATCCTTGGACAACTTTCCAATACCAAGTCCCGGTTCACCTACCGTCCTCACTTGTAACCATGGGCGCCGACATACCAACGGCGACGCTCATCAAAAAGCAGTTCACTGCTTCAAAACTCACATTCAACTTGCTCTTCTGGGGAATTCACTGGGGTCTCTTCGGCTATGGTTGGTATGTACCCGGCGAGAACAACAGACACACAAATCCACCTATATTCAACTCTTATACTGACTAGTCATCACTAAAGGTGGAAACAAGACCACGATCCCCGCTTGGCGGCTCTAAACACTCTGGGTTTATCCGTCTGGATGTCTCGTGGTGCTGGTCTCGTACTCTCCGTTGATGGCACCCTCATTCTTTTGCCTGTATGCCGGACAATTGTAAGGTGGGTTCGGCCCAAGATTCGGTGGCTTCCGCTTGATGAGAACTTGTGGTTCCATCGCCAGGTAGCCTACGCCATGCTCATCTTCACAATCATCCACACCTTCTTCCACTACGTCAAGTAAGTCACATCTACATATAACCCATGACGTCAAACATCTGATCCTAACTGATACCCCTTAGCTTCTACAGCGTCGAGATCACCCAAATTCGTCCCGCCCGCGCCGTTGATATCCACTACACACAACCTGGTCCCGTCACCGGCCACGTGATGCTCCTCTGCATGCTCCTCATGTACACCACCGCCCACGCCAAGATCCGCCAACAGTCCTTTGAAAGCTTCTGGTACACCCATCACCTCTTCATCCCCTTCATGCTGGGCCTCTACACTCACGCCACTGGTTGCTTCGTCCGTGATACCGCCCAACCCTTCTCGCCATTTGCTGGCAAGGATTTCTGGGCACACTGCATTGGTTACCAGGGCTGGCGTTGGGAGCTTTGGACTGGTGGTCTGTACCTCTTTGAACGCTTGTACCGTGAAGTGCGTGCCCGCCGCGATACTACCATCACCCGTGTCATTCGCCACCCGTACGATGTCGTCGAGATTCAGTTCAACAAGCCTAGCTTCCGCTACAAGGCCGGTCAGTGGCTGTTCCTTCAGGTCCCCGCTGTCAGTAGTTGGCAATGGCATCCCTTCACCATCACCTCGTGCCCCTTTGATCCCTATGTGTCGGTTCACGTTCGTCAGGTCGGTGACTTCACTTGCGCTCTGGGTGACGCCCTTGGTGCTGGTGAGGCTCAGGCAAAGTTGTTTGATGATCCGTCTGCCGACCCCATGGCCATGTATGAAATTGCACTTCGGAATGGTGACGAGATGCCGCAACTTCGTATCGACGGACCTTATGGAGCGCCTGCCGAGGACGTCTTTGAGAACGAAATTGCAATTCTCATCGGTACTGGTATCGGTGTCACTCCCTGGGCCTCAATTCTAAAGAACATTTGGCATCTACGCAACAGCCCGAACCCCCCGACCCGTCTTCGCCGTGTAGAGTTCGTATGGGTGTGCAAGGATACCTCGTCTTTTGAATGGTTCCAGAGTCTGCTTTCCAGTCTTGAGGCTCAGTCAGTATCTGCTTCTGAAGTGCCCGGCAACGGCAATGAGGGTTTCCTGCGTATTCACACTTACCTCACGCAAAAGCTTGATAGCAACACGGCGCAAAACATCATGCTCAACAGCGTGGGATCTGACGTCGATCCGCTCACTGAGCTCAAGAGTCGCACCAACTTTGGTCGGCCCAACTTTGACCACATGTTTGAGTCGATTCGCGATGGTATCATGACGCGCAGCTACATGACTGGATTCGATGGAAGTATGCGCACTACTGTTGGTGTGTACTTCTGTGGTCCATCAGCGGCAGCGCGGTCAATCAGTGCAGCTGCCAAGCGGGCAACAATCAGTGAAGTCCGGTTTAGATTCTGGAAGGAGCACTTCTAGAGGAATGAGGCGGTGTATTTAGTAAACAAGCCATGCTTTAGTAAATATGTAAACAATAGTTCGAACGCCACATTTGACATGTTAGTAACGCCACATATACTGAGGCGTACGGGGAAGTTGTGTGGGTTTACAAAACCCTACCCAGTTCTCTTCTCTTCTTCATTTGGCGTAACAACAAATCAAGCCTTGTCAGTGCATCCGTCATCAATTACCGATAAATCTCCTCATGTTTACTTACCCAATTGATTTGCTCAGCTTCATCATTTCTATTATCCAGGGACCTGGCCCATTGACAACCTCTCCTTTGTACTATTTCCACCAAAACATCAAGTTCGCCCGTCGATCACCACTAGCTCTCGCAGGGACCTCCTTCAATCTTGAATCACCAAAATACTTCTATTTTCATTCTTTAGTCACATCGTCTAATTGTAACCCCTTCCTTTTCATACCAAAATCCCGGTCTATTAGCGAACTAGGGCAGGCTGCCTCAACTCCTTTTCCTCTTCTTTATGATGACAATGGACTATGTAAGGGGCGGGGCGGGAGCAGGGCAAAGGGGGGAAGACGCGGAAGCTCTGGAGTTGAGGTTGCCCGCGAGCAGGATTCCATTGCGGAAAGTAAGTTGCTGATGAAGTCTTGCGGGCTGTGTTCGCCCCCCCCCCCACCCCCTTTTGTTTTCTCATTACCCGGCTTGGCTTTATTCGCCTGGGATGGACGGCAGAAAAGGCGGTGTTTGTTCGTTGTCTTGTCGTTATTGAACCGACGTTGGGGTTCTGCATGAGTTCTTCAAAGGAAGATTTAGTGCGAAATCCAATACGGTTCATCTGAGATATAAATCTCCATACCTGGCAACCCGATGTTAAGCTGCAACCACCAGTCAATTCGACAGGTCTTGGCGTAACTTGTTGATCAATTAGCTAGCTTTAGGCTTGGCAATACAACCATTGGATTTACAGATTATTGACAATTCGTTCCAACCAGGCCCAGACTTCAGCCATTCTATGATCTAGACCGCCTTACACGTTTGCAGTCCTAGACTTCACCACCCACCAAGTGATCTTCCTAAAGAGTGATCGTCTGGTTTGTCTGTTGACATAGTTTCCTCTATTTTGGTTGGTCAATGCATCTGTCTCATTGCTGATTCTATGACAAGGTAAAACTAAATGGCCCTGCCTATATGGCTTGTCCAACCCTGCCTAAACAAGCCCTCCAGCTTCATCACTGATGCAGGTGAGAGTCTGTGGGAGATGATTGGCCTTTCTTTAATGAGATGAGACTCTGAAGATTGAACTCTTGCCTCCTATATCTAGCAGCCTCTGGATGGTTTTTTTTTTTTTTTTGGGTCAAGGAGATGAGGAGATGTAAGAGGACACATGATCTGCCTTGAGTGGAACATCGAGAAATGCAGGCTGTTTGAAGCTTTGATGTGGATTTAGTACAAGTGAGGAAATTTCTAGTTGTCGGATTCAGTGATTGATTTGCTAGAGTTTGTCTTTTTATTTTTTCCATCTTTTTTTGTTGCGGAGAGCACAGAAATCATGTAGCTGGGGAAATAGGTGTGTAGCCGTAAGCTTAATCATGAGTTCTGATAGTTTAACGAGTGATCACATGTTGATTTCAGGTTCAAGACAAACAAGAAACAACACCAGATAGAGACAACTCGGCAAATTGACCTGAAGATGCGGCAAGAGAGGCTATAATAATGTCATCAGAGGGGCAATATCATGATGCTTCCCGATAGCAGTCATCGTAAGCAGCTCCAGTACTTTGATCTACCTACCTTGCTGGATACACAAACCGACAAGCCAGTGTAAACAAGCCATCTCCACATCTCGTCCCTTACTTGCTGTTACTGCAGGGGCCGCCTTACTTCCCATGTAAGCCAGAAAGAAACAGCCAAGACCCTGGACAGCGCTCCAACCAAGTTCATATCCTATTATCACGAATCTCAATCATGATCATCGCCTATGCTAGCCATGTTGGGCTCAGGGGGACCATCGGACATATGCAGTCATCCACGTTCATTGCCATTGCCCCCCCCCCCTAGAATGGGTGACGACACCACAGTGGCCTGACACTTGTCCATCGTCTGCCAATTCAACGAAATGGCCGCTCCGTAATCGTTTGTTTATAGGTTATGATGTGATATCCCGCCACCTACGGATCAACCTATTGCTATTTAACAGTTGGACATCCCCCATATTGTCACACACTCTCTTTTCCTTTCCTCTTCACCCATCCGCGCTCTTCCTCTCTACAGTCTTTCATTCAACTCCAGTCGTTCATTTCACAAAAAAAAAGAGTCATTCTTTTAGTTTTCACATAACTTTTATCCACTCTCTTTAATCACCTCATAACCGTCAATATGCGCACCCAGATGCTTTTTGTTGCTCCCGTCATGGCTGGCCTCGCCGCCGCCGGCACTTGCAAGGCCCGTAGCGGCTCTTCTCCCAACCAGGCCGTCTCTGCCTCCTCGGCCATCCCCTCCGTCACTGGTGTTCCCTCTGGTGTTTCCGTTCCTTCGGGCGTCATCCCCACCGGTACCTCGGGCTATGGTGCTAACCCCATTGTCTCTTCTGTTTCCTCCGCTGCTACCAAGGCCACCTCCTCGGCTGTCGGTTACGGTTCCAACCCCGTTGCCTCTTTGGCTTCTTCTGCCGGTGCCTCGGTTTCTTCCGCTGCTGCCGTCTCGGCTTCATCTGCGGCTGCCACTACTCCTTCAGCCATTTCCGGTGCTTACGGCGCTAACCCTGTCGTCTCTTCCGCCCTCTCTGGGGCTACCTCCTCAGTTGACGCTATTGCCGGTAAGGTCTCGTCTGTTGTCAGTGGTGTTTACGGCACCGGCTCCCAGATCCTTTCCAGTGTCTCTGCCACTGCTACTGGCACTACCGAGGATATCGGTGAGGTCATCGAGGATGCTTTCGAGAACCTGGGTGCTGACATTGAGGAGATCATTGGCGAGGCTGCCCAGACTCTGGGTACTATCTTCTACGGTATTGCCAGCAAGCTTGACAAGGGCTGCACTGAGCAGGACTGCTGGAACAACGGCTACTGCTCGTTTGTCGACTACGACCTCCCTGAGGGTATCAACGGTACCGCCTCCGTCGCCGGAGACATTTGGAACCTCGGTTCCAACTGCGGTGGTTGCGTTGAGGTCAAGCACGAGGGCCTGACTTACACCCTGATGGTTACCAACCAGGCCAGCAACGCCTCCAACGCCACCCAGCTGGAGCTCACCCCCGCAACCTGGGACATTATGACCACTTCTGACTCCACTCACGTTGCCGCTGGCCTCAAGTGGAACTGGGTCCGGTGCCCCATCCAGGATGAGCCTCTGTTTGTCCGTGTCCACGCCGAGGCTACCAAGTCCTGGTTCGCCGTCACCATAGAGAATGCCATCGAGCGTACTGCCAAGATTGAGATTTCGGTTGACGCTGGTGTTACCTGGACTGCCTGCACCGTTGACGAGTACAACCTGCACGTCTTCGACGGCCTTCTTGATTGCGACTCCGTTCACCTCCGTGCTACTTCCATCACCGGTAAGACTGCCATTGTTGCCGATGTTACCGTCACAGCTGCCACTGTCCAAAAGGGTACTTGCAACTACGCTTAGATTATAGTCAATACTCTGGAGGTAGATACAGCGGTGGTTGACAGTGGGTTGTTGAATCATGAGAGCACGGATGTTCACAACACACCTTCATGACCAACCTCTCATACTCTATAAATTATTTCTCTGATCCCCTTCAATGAAGCGAGGAATAGGAAAGACCTAGATAACTTTGAATTCCCATGTCATATTTTATTTCTCGAGCGAATGAATGCAAGTGATGTTCCTGCAAAAAAAATTATCAGCGTGAAACAATCAACGTATGAACGTGACAATGAACTCCCGCATACAGATGATGTAATGTAGTACAACTGTCACAGGTACATTCCTGTCAGACAAAGCCACATTATCTTACAAACGCCACATATTATCTACAAAGGCTGCGCCACAAACGCACCCCCGTTACAGGAAGGCGGTGAATCACAGCTTTCCCCACTTGAAGCTCCAGTATCGCCAGCCAGCCAACCAAACTCGCGTATTCCTCCCAATCTGAACCGGCCACGAGTTCTTGCCCTATTTGAAATTCTGCCGTCTTGCAACCATCTCGACAATTACATAATCCGGGTGCCTAGCCTTTGCCGTTTTCTCGACAACCATCGATCAACGTCCCCGCGACATCTCCGCATCTTACTTGACTAGCCACGTTGCTACATCATATACCGATTCAACCGACACATAAACTATTAACCATGGAGTTTTCTGAGATCTTGTACGCCATCAATTCTCGAGATACTAAGCCATTGATCACTGATTGCGCCCTCCCCCTCCCTCGCGCTTCATTTGCGTTGTAATGCGACCAAGACTATCCAATGCAATCCATTTTTGTTTTTCACATGACTGAGTCGCCATGTGATTCTGTGACTGCGCAGGCAGGGGAGATGACTGGCTGCATTGGCGAATTGCGAGGGACCATTGAAGACTAACATTAGTGACTTTTGTAGCCGCCTTGCTAACCTGACGGTTGCCGGTATCACCGCCATTACTGGTTTTTTCTGGATTCTAAGCTTCTCGTGGTACGTTTATACTTTTATTTTTTTATAACACAATGCCGTGAGAGCATATGCAACTTTTGAGACTGAGTCTTGCTAACATACGACGACAGGCATGCGTGAGTAGCGCCCTAATACATGATGCATATCAGCGTCTTGCTTGACAAGGAAAAAAGCGTACATGCATTGAACAATTCACAGTTTTGACTAGACAATCACTAACCCTCTCCCCCCCTCCAGGTTCGTTTTGGGCTCTTACCTCGCAGCCTTTGGTGCCGGTATTGGTCTGCTTGGTAAGTCAACCCTCAGGATATAACTCCTGCCTTGCCTTTACTTGACCCAATCTTTCAATCGATCTGCGGTCCCGAGATGTCATATTCCGGAAATATGTGGGAGGCCTCTGTCTCTATATGCAACCCTGGCTTATAAGTCTCAATTTGGAAGAAAAAAAAAAATACGACTGCTAACATGTGATTCATCATATAGAGTTCCAGATCCCTCACCAGGCGCAACGTTTTGCTTCGTTTCTCTTCTCATTCCTTGGTCGTGGTGTCTGTAAGTGTAAACCCATATCAAATGATACGCTATTGCTTTTGTCACCAATACTGACTTTATATTAGTCTACTTCTTCCTTGGTTCTATCATCGCCGACGGTGGCCTTCTTTTCCAAATCATGGGTGGTATCACTGGCTTGATCGGTCTTGCCTATGTCGGCCTTGAGTTCTTCCCCGTTGTTGAGCCTCCTGCCAACATGCGTGAGATTGATGCCGGTTGGGGCGCTGAGGGTACCGTCTAAAGCACACAACCGCAAGCTTCCCAACAAGAAGAACAAGATGCTTGTTAGGGGGCTTGAGATTTGCTCATGCTCAGTGAGTGCATGTGTAGATATGGGCATTTTGACGAAAACCAACAGTGGTGTTTACTTGTGGGTCCAATGCTTGCATATACACTCCAATATTTGAGAGAATGGAATCGGAACAATACTAGATGGGATCTCGGTCTGCGAGCGATTGCAGAGAGGGAAACATGGCACGGTATACTAAAACAACACTTGGCTTTCCAAGCTTTATGCTTATGATGAGATATGTAACGACGTTGACGTCAATATGCAGTTTATCAATTGTGAGACCATACTATAATATAATATCATTTAGTACGACACCCACGACCTTTTTAATCAACTTTGGTATGATGGACAATGACGCCCTTGAGCTCACGAACCCTCCCTGTTTGATGCAAACCAACGTTACACAACGATGCCTTGACAGTAACTTTAACCATCACCTTCCTTCCATTCAAGTACCGGCATTCTTCTCTCGCTGATTTCACTGAGCATTGATAGCTAACCAATCGAATCCACCAACCCGTTTCTCATTCCACCGACCTTTTTGTACGCAACCCACCTTCAGGAAGTCCCCCTGTCCCTGCGTCCAAGGTTAGAAATTCTTTTGCGAAGAACAAGTACTGGATATGTTGATTGAGATATGGAGACCCTATCAGTTTATAGGTGCCGGTCATTACCTCGAACTGATCTTACAATCTTGTATATCCCCTTGTACCTACGTGTCATCTTGGGCTACAGAAAAACCTGTCTTATCTAAACATGGGGGTGGTTGATTGATACATTGTAGATATTGAAAGGAGAGACAATCTGATAAGTTCATATGAATATCAGATTCCAGGAAAATACGCATTAATACAACGAGCCTCAGTATTCAATAACAGAGCAGGACGATAGATAGACCTTGCTGGATTTTACCGCACTTCATGCACCTAATGAACTTCTAGACTCCCAACACGACATCCAACAACCCACATCATCCTTCATGCTCAAAAGTTCCAAACCCCTTCCCATCACTCTAACCTGTGCTGGGCTCAAGACATTGCCGGCGATATCCAGGGTCACAGCTATGGCTAAATGGGAGGGGTGAAGATAAAGAGGGAGGGTTGTCTGTATCAATGTACTAAAACTGTAATTTCAATACAAGTTATACTTTTCCAAGATGACCATGGCCTGATGACATGACCTGTTCAATGGCCAGCATCAATATGCAACTCTACTCCAACATGTTGATAGCCTCCAAACTCCAGCCACTAAAGTCCCGCTCAAACTTGCTCGGCAACTTTGCAAGTACATCAATCATTCACCAATGTCAAATCCGCACTTCCAATATCCCTGTACCCGCATATACTTCGTAGCTTAGTCCTCCATCAGAGGGAAAAAAAAAAAAAGGAATATAACCAGACTTCACCCTCTTCTAGCTAAAATCCCACAACCCATCATTTCAACGTATCAGCATCTTGCAAATACAAATCACCAGTAAAACAATCATCTTCCAGAAGCCTAAAAGCATTTGTTAAAGGATTACAGGAGCCTTCCCAACATCTATAGGTCTGCATTTCCGCTCCTTCACTGCTACCCATGAGAATTACATAGCCAACGGCATTGCCACGATTGCCAACCAAAGTCACTTATACCCAATCAGGCTCTATCTATTCGGGGGTGCTTTGCTATAAGCATGATGAATGCATTGACAAAGGGTGGTATTGCAGCAGGACTTCTATGAGTAGGTGTGGAAAAGTTTGGTCTAGTCTCGTGGATTATCGTGAGGGTGATTTGAAATTCGTCTATCGAGAACACACTCAAAAAGAAGGGACCCAAAAGATTCTTTCATGCTCTTTTATCGACGAGGTAAGTCGTCGGTCAATAAAAGTGTCTCCGGCTGATATTTGCCTCATCAATATGTCAGAAATTGTCAAGTACCACTGTACTTGTGTCCAACACTTTGATCAAGGTGTGTGTCATCGTGTGCTTGACGCTTCGGCCCTCTCATAACGCCGTAATCGTCATAGCGGATCTGTAGCACAAATAACCAGCCAGGAGGCAACCGTGGAAGCAGTGGCCACTTGAATGCCGAACCGCTAAAGAAGCTCAACGCACAGAGCCCTGGATCACTAAAGAGACTGAGGTATTACGTAACCCCTAGCGCCCGGGAATAACATAGAGTGTGTGTTGACAGACTCATCCCATTGACACCACCCCACGTAACCGCCATGTTAGAAGCCCCGTAACACACCTACATTATGCCGTAAACATTATTAATTGAAACCAAGTTGAACTTGGACTCTGAGCGTTCAGTGTAATTTGTATTGCCATTAGTCAAAATAGTAAAATAGTAAAATAATAACAAGATATCACATACAAGTATAACAAATTGCTGGATATGTGTCTAGAAAATTATATGAGAAGATACATGATGATGTATAGTGATAAGCCCTTGAGGGAAGCTACATGATAGCAAGTTGTAATAGAGATGAGTCGTATATATATATATATATATATATATATATATGTGTGTGTGTGTGTGTGTGTGTGTGTGCAGGATATCATAAGGGAAACCCAAAAGCTTTTGTGTAGTAAAAGGCTGAATGATAGGCTAGACGCCATAGGTGATCGTGTAGAAAACAAGTACATGAGTTGCAATAGATACATGATATAGTTAGCAAAATGTCATGAGCAAGGAAATATGAGGGGGAAAAAAAAATAAAAATAAAAATAAAAATAAAAAAAATAAAAAGAAATTGTACCGAGAAAACCAGATTGCCGTCCACCAGATGATGTTTGGGGTAAAAGAAAGCAAAAGCAGCAACAAATGCGAATGCCATACAAAAAGAAAATTGCTCTGTGTGATAAGACAGGCGCGAAGCAATAAGCTAGAAATGAAAAAGGAAAAAACGGCAAAAAAAAAAAAGGAGAAAACATTAATACAAACAAAAACGCATAGAAAACAAAAAACTACCAAAAAAAAAAAATTCGTATCATTCATTTCAATCTTCATGACCGAGAGCAGCCAGTTCTTGCTCCTTCTGTGCCAACATCGCACGCATATGCCGCGCTTCTTCTTGAAGTGCTGCTCTACGCAAAGCAACGACGTCCTGCTCTAGACTGTTCTCGCGAGCACCTTGAGATGAAGATTGACCACCAGGAAGGTTCAGAGGTGGTGGTGGTGGTGGCTGAGAAAGAGCGGGATAGCCTCCATAACTTGATGCATTACCAGGACTTCCGGCAAAGCTAGCAGAGGTACTAACGGGAGAGCGGATGGTGGCATATTCAGCTGGAGTAGCGGCAGCAAAGCTGTTGGAATGACGTCCATAATACCGCGCCTCTGCATCCTCGTCACGAGTTGGATTCAATATCGAGTTGATAGATGATACTCGCTTTGAGGAATCGTAGGCGGTGGCGGCCGTTAGATGTTGGTATGCCAAGGGAGTATCTTCGGTGGCGGAAAACGAGCGTTTCCGCGAATGTGAAAGGAAAGAGGAGGGGGAATTTGATGCTTGACGGTCTCCGCTAATTGATGGCAGACGTTCATTATCACGACAACCAGATGATGCAGAGCCATTGATGTAAGACTCGGAATGCCGAGCAGGCGAAACGCTTTGAGGACTATATCTGCTGTTTGACATTCCCCCCATACAGTGGTCACCCTGCCCATCAACGCTGTCTTCCGGCTTGCGTCTCCGACCCAGGTTAACAGAGCCGTCAGCATTGAAACTACCGCGTTCAGGCGTTGGTTCCGGTGACTGATTGGGAGTGTCAGTGCCCTCAGTACCCTCGGGCTCTGAATCTTGGGCAGGAATTACACGCTTTCGACGCTTGATGACGGCTTTTTTCATGGTGACAGGTCTGTGAGACCCGTGCAGCTTGTAGTAAAGTCCTGTGATTTGTTTATTTATTAGTAAGAATAAGTCCCCTGAGTGCCCCTCCAAAAAAAAAAAAAACACACACACACACAGAGTACCAACTTACCACATGCATTACATATCGTGCGTCCTGCCTCATCTCGTCGCCACAACGGAGTAATGGTGGTGCTGCAATTTTGGCAAGCAATGACAACGGTAGTATTTTGGCCCTGCGCTTCAAGCGCGGCCACATCAATGGGAGCCGGACCTTCTCCGTTCTTCTCTGGCGGAGAAGCTGCAGCCGTGGATGAACCAGCTTCAGATTCACTTTTCCCTTGGCTCTTGACCATGTTAAGGCGAGCGGCCTTGGACATGCGATTATTGAATGCTGGACATCCGCCACAACCCTCGGCCCCTCCAGTGCCGTTGCACCGACCACCACCAGGGCAGGTCCCAGTAGGATTTTGTTCGGCAGAAACATAGGTGGCTCCCTTCACTGTAGTGGGTTGTTTTGACGACGATCCACACATTTTTACTCTAGAAGCCCCCATATCAGGTGTTGCAGAGGCGCTAGTAGCGGCCTTTTTGAGTTTGGTTGGTCTGGCGGTATTTCTGGCCTTGAGGTACAAACCGCAGGCATTACAAATAGTCGCTCCCTGAGGCGATCGTCTCCATAGAGGGGTTTGGGTCGTTCCACAGTTACTATGTTTTTTTATTTAAAACTAATTAGCAAATAAACCCCCTCCCCCCCCCTCCCCCCC
>MKGJ01000100.1:50737-61509 GCA_002018255.1 Bretziella fagacearum | reverse complement strand
TTTTTTTTTTTCTTTTTTTTTTTGAGGGGTTCCTTTTTTTCCTCTTTTCTTTTTCATATGTAAGTAGGTACCTACATACATTTTACATGAGCTTCAAGCTTCAATAAAGCCATTGCATCATGAGTCTAGTTAACCTCTTGAGCTGCCTGTGCTTTTAGTGTATACAGAAGCTCTGTCGCCTACCATTCATTATCGTCATCACCTACCCACTACCCACTAACTTTGGCCCTGCACCTGACATCCTTTCGCTAAGCCGCTTTCATCGCTTTTTTGTCCTGCATCTTGCTTCACTGAGGCATTGCCAGCTCCATTTTGAGTCTGTGCTTTCAATCCAGTATTGCATTGCATTGTGTGCTCGTTTCGCAGGACCCAAACCAACTAACTGTAAACCCACCAAAAGCATTTGTCCGGCCTGGCTAGAAGCTTCATCCTGCCTTCCCCCCCCCTTCAAAACCCCCCAGCCCAGTGAATCGGGCCCGGCCTCGATCGTGACATTACTCCGCATTGCGAGACGTTATATTTCTCCCATTGAACCTTATCTCGACAACACCTACATATATTTCTGCATCCCACCATTATCTCAACCTGATAGTCGCAAGAAATAATCACTTTCTAGTTTGAATCCCCGACCGACTAGTCCCGACACAAGACATTCCTGAATCTTGCCGATCGAAATCGATCCGACACACCCACACGCATAGCCCAGACACCCATCACCAGCCGGCCAGTCAAATATTGCGGGGAACCTTCTTTCCCTCATTTCGAATCTTAACTGTGCACCAACCAACAGTCACAATATAGTCTTTACCTCACCAACTTGGAGCAAGTCCTTGTTTCGGCCTGTGCTCAACTTTTTCCGTCTTCCCCCGCCCCCGATCATCTCTCGTCGCAACAGATTTTAAGCGAACACATTCGCCTGGCTTGCTTCGCAGAGGACATACTGCTTTTGCGGCCACAGTATCTACAAGCGACGCAAACGGCGCCCGTGACGTCGAGCCGATTCATTACACCTTGACGATACCGAATTGATTCGTGTGCTCAATCTTGAGATCACCATCCCATAACATTATTGGATAGTCTTTCACACAACATCCACAATGGCGACCAGAGCAAGTGTCTTTGTTGAGTCTGATTCGGTTCTGGACTTTTCCAAGCAAGTTGGTGCTAACGCCAACGAGTCCAGTGACGACACTAATTCAGTTCCCCCCCGAACAAGCGACGGAGCTGGCTCTGGAGCTGCGCCCGAGGGTGCCGGCGAGAAGCTTGTTGAGCGCTCTGCCTATGAAATTCAGATGGAGAAGCAGGTGCAAGATGTGCTTTCTTCTGAGATTGCTATTTCGACAATGCTGAACCGTCTCAAACAGAGTATTGGAGCTGCAAAGGTAGATTGAACCCAACAACATACCATGCTCTAATAGATGTTGTGTAATAAAACTGATGAGCACCCACATGCTAACACCTCGCTTACTTACAGGAGTTCTCGACCTTTCTCAAGAAGCGCTCTCTCCTCGAAGACGACCATTCCCAGGGAATCAAGAAGCTTTGCAGACTGACCCATGAGACCATCCGCCGACCCGATCACAAGCAAGGCACTTTTGCGCAAGCCTATGAAGAGACTATCTCAATCCAGGACCAGATGGCAGACAATGGCATGCTATTTGCTCAAACCCTATATCGCATGTCGGAGGAATTGTTGGAGTTGGCTACTAGCACTGAACGCAATCGCAAGACGTGGAAGCAGACTGGTCTTAGTGCAGAGCAGCGCGTAGCTGACCTCGAGACGGCCATGCGCAAGTCAAAAAACAAGTATGACCAGCTTGCAGAGGAGTATGAGCGCGCAAAGACTGGTGATATCCGCCAAACCAACAAAATGTTTGGCTTCAAGGCACCCAAGTCGGCTGCTCAACAGGAAGAGGATCTGCTCAAGAAGGCGCAAGCAGCAGACACCGACTACAGGACTCGCGTACAGACGCTTCAGACTGAGATGGGCGATCTCATCTCCAAGGGTCGTCCTGAGGCCGTCTCTGCACTTCAAGATTTGGTTCGGGAAACAGACTCTGGGCTGACTATGCAGATGCAGAAGTTTGGTAAGCACACCTACTTGAACCCACAGAACGTGTTTGTGTGTGAATTTCTTGTTAACCATAACCTGGTAGTTACGTACAATGAGAAGCTGCTGCTGAACAATGGTCTTTGTGTCAGCCCTCTGCGCCCTAGAGCCGATAACGATGGTCATCGGAGTCTCCGCGATGTGGTGGCATCGATTAACAATGAGAAAGATGTCAATGATTTCCTCGTGTCACACCATTCTAGGATGCCACCCACCCACCAGATTCCCACGTATGAGCGCCATCCCGTAAGTAGCACCTCGCGTATCATGAATATGTTGATTTCTCGCTATCAAAGACCATTGAACTAACGGCCTTTTACCATAGGCCCTTGGTCCTACTCCCGGTGGTATGACCTTCCAGGCCACCCCAAACCACTCGACGACATCTTTCCAGCCAATGTCACCTCCTAACGTCATTCGCCCGTCCTCTAACTCTAATGGCGGGCAATTGGGCTCACATTCTTTCCAGTCTCAGACGCTTCCTAAGCCTGGGTCGAGTCATAATGCGTCCAGCGGGTCCCACTCTCGTAACTTTAGTATGGCTTCGATTCTTGGACGGGAGCCCAAGTCATCATCTTCGGATCCTCCAACCTCTTCCAATGGACTACAATCGCAATCGCAACAGTCTCAGTCTCAGTTTCAGACCCAGCCACAAGGAGCAAACTCCGGCGGCATGTCTCAGACTGGCTCTCAGGCGCCACATTCGCCGCCGGCTACCCAGCCATCGAGTGCGCTACAGTCCCCAGGCATGTCGTCTGGGGCCAATACCAGTGGTGTTTCCAACAATCGCATATCTATGCTTCCTCTGGACCATAATAGTGGTGGTCATCATGCTCGCTATACCAGCGTGAGTGCTACTGGACCACCTCAGTTGGGAGCTCTGTCTTTCCAGAGCCACTCTACCTCACTGGCACAATTTAATTCTCCTACTTCGCCCACTGCGCCTCAGCTCCCTCTCCCCTTGCAAATGAACCCTTCTGCCAGTAATCCCGCCTCACCTCCTAGCAACAACAACAACAACAACAACAACAACAACAACAACAACAACGATTACTCCGCACCGCAAACCCAAAAAGCGCCCTCTGGAGGAAACAACCAGCAATTCAGCGCCTATCATCTCGGCAATTCTTCTTCTGGCGTATCTAGTCCTCCTCCCGCAGCCTCCGACGTCCAATATAACGTAATGCACGGCTCCATGCTCCCTCCGGCGCATGCCCCCTTGCCCGGTACGGACTACTCTAGCTCTAAGCTCATTTTTGGCATGTCTCTTGAGGACTTGTATGAACGTGATAGTTTAGCTGTACCGATGATTATCATCCAGTGTATCCAAGCTGTTGATCTGTACGGTCTTAGCATGGAGGGTATTTACCGTCAAAGCGGTAGTAAAGCCCACATATCACGACTCAAGACTATGTTTGATACCGACTCGACGCAACCACAATTAGATTTCCGCGTGCCAGAGCATTTTTTCCATGATGTGAACTCGGTCACGGGACTGCTCAAGCAGTTTTTGCGGGAGCTTCCTGATCCGTTGATGACCAAGGCCAGCCACCAGGCTCTCATTGAAGCAGCTCGTAAGTCCTCTACTTTTAGATATATGATATACCTCTTGGTTGTGATATCGCACCCTTATCACTTGAGCATCAGCTATTACGCTGTGTGTTACCATTGTTATCACTTACTGTACTCGGCGCGTCATGTTGTTCTCCCATACTTGATACTAACACATGTTTACCTCTATAGAAATTGACGACGACACTATCCGTCGAGACACCCTCCATGCCATTATCAACGGCCTTCCCGATCCCAATTACGCTACCCTTCGTGCGCTGTCTCTGCACCTTCACCGTGTAATGGAGCAGTCACATGTGACGCGGATGACCTCGAGCAACCTAGCTGTTATCTTTGGCCCAACGCTCATGGGATCAGCGGACCCTTCGACTTCGGTGAATGACCACGCGTACCAGGTGCGGGTTATTGACACCATATTGCAGAACACTTATCAGATTTTTGATGATGATTGAGGAGATGTAGAGAGCTATGATCAAGGTTCAGTCTCGGGAGAGAGATGAAGATGGAACAGCTAGTGCTGCGCGGGTTTTTATATCATTGTACTTTGTTCTTTTTCTTTCTCTCAACTTTATGTTTTGTCGGTTCTGGCTATTGATATTTTGCTACATATCCACATTTATTTATTGTATCATGCATTTTATCTTGTATATATCTTGATCGTGATTTCTATATGTTTGGATTTGTCCAAGTCTTTGCTCTAGTCTAATTATCACGTGATTGATGGGCAATCTTGATGACGTCATCGAGGTTTGTAGAACATGTATTATTAACAGTGATATATAACTAAACAAGACAGGCAAATATAAAACTAAATTATTCATGCAAGGCCATCAGTATACACCTTGTCCGGCACCAACAACGAAAAAAAGAAAAAAAAAAAAGACAAGATATCAAGCTTGTATCAAAAGAGGACAATCAAGTAATAGAAACCACATGACAATATATGCCCCGATATTGAAGTTGGAGAGAGAAAAAGAAGAAAAAAAGACGAAATAAACTTGAACACCGCGAGGGATATGTTGTATGTGTATGAAATGATGAATGGAAGAAACTACCAAGATGAATAATGTAAAATGTAAAAGACAGTAAAATACCCAACCAACCAGCCAGCCAAACAACCGGAACAAGATATACCGACAACCAAAGAAACACCACCATCTTCAGAATCCATCCAAGCCTTGAAGCAACACAAAGGAGATAGAAGAAAACAATCGTCCCAGGAAAACCCCTTTCTCTCTAATAACGCACAGAAAAAATAATAGAAATAGAAAAAAAAAAACAAAAAAAAAAAAAACAAAACCAAAAAAAAAAAAACAGATGCCAGTTGTGATATCAGTCACCAAAAAGACAGGACGTTGAAATAAAGAATGATAATAAAAAAGGACAGAAAATAACTAGATGGGAAAAGAAAAAAAAATATAATCGTGTTATGATGACAGAAACAACAATCAAAGAAGAAAAAAAAGAAAAGAAAAAAAAAAGAAAAGAAAAAAAAAAAGTGACAATGTAGAGGATGGAGGAGATCAAGATATAAGATCTGGGTAATCATAAAAAACAAAGACAAGAATAATGATAAAAAAAGAATAAAAAAAAACCATCACAAGCCGTGATAAAACCGTGATAAAACGCAACCCAATAGAAATCCCAAAAAAGAATAAAAAGAATGAATGAAAAAATGAAAAATATAAAAAAAAACGCAACAAGGAAATATCAGGTGGATATCTTTTTTAGCTTTGGCTTTACTGAAGCTTGATGGCATCAAACAATGTAAGACTGATACTCGTATCATTCTCCCCAACCGTCGGCGTCGGCTCACTAAGAACCTCCCACCGCCGCAAAATGAACGGAACCAACTTGTCCGTCTGCATCATGACCGGATTGGCCATTTGGCCCATCGCCTGCTTGAGCACCACGCTACGTCCCCCGGGGCCAGTCAACGACTTGTCACGGTGGCCCAACAGGATACTGTCCGTCGGCATGTCCAGCGACCGGCTAAGCAGATACCGAATCCGGGCATCAGAGGACCTCGTAGCTGTTGTCAACCCAGGGTTCTCAAGAGACGAGAGGATGGTTCGTGAGCAGAAGCTCTTGGCATCGTCGGAGAGACAATCAACAAGCATGAGAGCGACATCAAACACCTTTTGGCAAGGGGCAGCAGTCAAGGGGGCCTCGTTCTGGTCGACTTCATCAAGTTCGAGAAGAATGCCAGCGAGAATCATGACAAGACGAGGCCGGACGTCCATTGAAGGGGCAACTGTATTCGGGCGGCCAGACGCAGTAGGCGTACCCACCACACAAGTAGCAGAGGCAGGATCGATAGGACACGCATGCATAAGCAAGAACTTGAGCATAGCCGGAAGCCAACTTGTCAAAATCTGCTGACGAACAACAATCATCTCGGGAGTCCGTTCCATCATGAGCAGTTCCCAAAGGTCACTCAGGCGCTCCGCAAGCATAGGCGAGAGTTGGCCGGCACCACGCGATGCCTTGCCGCGAGACAGCGAGTCAACCACAGAGAGCAAAGTCTCGGCCATTTGGATCTGTTCCGGAGTACGAATGAGGCTTTCCGAGCTGCGCGCAGACGGAATAATGTCGAGAAACTTGGCCTGGGCTTGAATCTTGAGTCGTTGGGCAATGTCCTCGTTGTGCTGGGGAAGAGCATTGGTCCACATGACATGGCCACTTTCAATGGCCTTTTCCATAGCCTTGGTGAAGAGATCAATCTGCGTCGGGCCCGAAGAAATATCCATACCGCCATCGGTAGAGTCCTCCGCCGTCAGAGCAACTGACAACTTGAGTTGACAAAAGGGAATCGTAAGTTCATTGGCCTTTTCGAGGATTTCCTCGTAAGAGATGCCATCTTTGATCTGGTCTTTCCCAAGAAGCAGTCTAGTAGTGACATTATTGATAAGATGGCCCATCTCAGGATGTGGTGGCTTGCCTCCCAGAATATTAGACACCAAGTTGGCATCGCCAATGATGAGATTCTGCAATTGTTGCGCAATGGCATCCCAGCGACCCTTTTTATCGAGCAAGAAGTCGGTTTCTCCAACATGGCCCCCAAGACCAACATACTCTTCAAAAGAAGCACGAATGAGCGCTAAAAGATCCTTGGGGTGTCTTAGCCAAAACATTTGCTGTTGAACATAGACTCGATAGCTTTCCTCGGGCGTCAAAATGTCGGTAGTCGGCGGCTTGATCGAGGTGAGTTGCATCGCTTCTTGTACAAACATCGGGTTAACCAATGGATCACGAGGCTGTGGGGCATTACAAGACTCTGCAAGGGCTGCCTTGACCACTAACAAGAGTTCCACGCTACCCAGACTAATGAGGAGAGGAACAATGTTAATCAAAGGCGGACGAACACTCTTTAGCATCACGCTCCCAAGCCATTCAGTCATGCGGGTATCGTATCTGGCGGTATCAAAGACACGAAGGCGAGCCAAAAGAATCGCAAATGATCGTTGTCTATCACCCTCCTGCTTCTCCCAGCTAACTTCAAGTCCGGAAATAGTCATACCAAATATGCGGTCAATAGTAGTGGGGTCAGCCACGGTTCCCGTAGCTAAAAGTCGTTCAATCTCCTCGTGAAGGTCGGCATCGCGGTCGTGGAGTATACCTGCCATGTTGTCCGAAACAGGCGAGCACGCGTCAATAGCATTACTACGGTCAGCCAAACGCAGTTTGAGTCGGAATTGTTCACTGGCGGCGTCCTGGCCAGTAATTCTGGTGGCGACGCTGGCCATGGCAGCCAAAAAGGACCGTTGGTTGATAGGTTGCTCGAGTACTGGTGATCTTGATGCCTCATAAAGAAGATCATAAATGCGACGACTCTCGCCAAGTGCCGCAAGACAAACAAGGTTAGCATTCAAGGTATCAGCACAGCAGGCCAATACCTCGGGGTCAGTACTCATTGACGTCGATCTAAGTACAGATCCCAGCATCGAGAAATCGGAAGCTGCCTCGAGAATTATCCTAGCGGCAGTAAAAGTCGAACATGTTATGGGCGGCCCGTCACATTGCACAAACCGAGTCTCAAAGACAGCGGCAATCGCGGAACCAACCGCTGTTTGTACTACTCGACTACTCTTGCGCATCGGACCGGAAAGCTTAGCTGCAGACACGGGTTTGTCCAAGACAGGAGGAGTTTCCATATCTGGAGTCCATGGCATTCCCATACACTGCATTACAAGGCACAACGCAGTCTGGACATCGCGAGCCTCGTCCTTGCAAAAGAACCCAACCCGACAAAGCAGGTTTTCACGAAACGTGATTGATGCTTCATCAAGTGAGCCCAGTGGTAGTTCAACAAGTAATCTCGTAGTACACGGGCCATTCGGATCCACCTCATCGGCTGACGTCAAGCCACCACGAGAGATCAACCAAGCAATATATCTAGGAACCGACAAGTCACCCGAGCGAACAAGTTCAGAAACAAGTATATATAAAGACTGCTTCCGCTCCTTGGCATTCATCGGAATCGTGTCGATAAAGACAAGCATGGCGGCAGTAACATCAATACCCATTCTAGAACCCTCACGCAGGAATCGGACAGCGACATAGACTTTGCTAAAGCCTGGTCTATGAGCCGAAGTACCCCACTCCAAAAGGGTTTGAGCCAACACAAGTTTATCATTTGCTAAACTCCAGCATCGTTGGATAGCAAGTTCGGTTGGGGGTGTCAACATTGTTGCGTCGAGCAATCGAATAAGTTCTTGTCTTCCAGTGGGTTGAGTCGTCGTATTAGAGGCCAAAAGCCATTGGTTTCGCGCATTGATAGTATTGAAGGCGGCCATGCAATCCGGGTCGTCGTTTGAGAGACATCCGTATAATGAGTCTTTGTGTTTGAACCAGGTGGAAGGCGAGATAAAGCTGTCGGGGTTTCTCTTGATGATTGATTTGAGGCGAGAGATGATGGTTTCATACAGGGGGCTTGATGGTTCGCTGTCGACGTCATTGTATATCTTGGTAGACACATGAAAAGATTAGTATGTATGTAAGCCCAATCCATATGAATTGAAGGAAGTAGCCCTTCACTTACAAGCGTCAAGTGCGATAGTAATGATACTACTAGGCGACGGCCATGCTTTCGTGATTTAAGAAAGTCCGACCAGTAGTTTCTAGTGATTAAGATCCACAATAGCAATCGCGATTGGGGGCTATTCTCAAGTGATTGTACTAGCCAATCTATGTAATGATCTCGGTCGAGAAGACCTTCGGCGTACAGGCTAGCAGAGAAGCGAATTCTGTACATGTTTGTTAGCTTCTAGACGGATATGAACCCCCCCCAAAGACTACTTGACTTACGCATATGTAACTTTTGTCTTCCATTCTTTGACATCATTGCCCTCGCTGAGGACCAGAGATTCAACAAATTGTTCAACATAAGAAGTCCAATCACGAATCCACTTGATCTCTCCACCGATAACTATTGATCCAGAAGCACCTTTACGTTTGAATGCTCTGATTTCATTGGCACCAACACACTTCGCCAGCCATACGGCCCGGTCTACGGGTACACTTTTGTTCAAACACTGGTCAAGTAAAGCCTTCCCTCTGATTCCATGAGGGATAGTGCGACTTAGTTTTCGTAATGAGCTGATGGGGTTCGCGAGGTCTTTCAACCATAGCTCTCTCTTGGTGTCAGTAAGAGTGACACGCGGAGGCGGCTTAAAAGTTGAAGATGATGTGATTTGGCCAGTAGCGCGTCGTTGGGCCATGACACTAGTGAAGATTGTCGACAGCGCATTGAGACCGGTCTTTTGCTTGATAGGCGGCAGAACAACGGAGCGCGCAGTATTGGTTTCGGCATGGGTGGTGGGCGATTTATCGAAATATCCTTGTTTGATGATGGTTTCGGACATTTGATCCTCTGGGTGGCTACCGTTCCAAGGAAAGAAGTCGGCGAAACCGGCGTTTGTCGCTCGTATAATGGACGTAGTACCGGCATCGACCTTTAGCGTAGGATCCGGTTTCCAACCGGGTTTGAATCTCGGTGCCTCGGGCGGAATCTCAGGTTGCCATGGTCGTGGTCGACCATCTTTCTTAAGAGCCGGGGCGGCAACAACTAGCTTCGATGTTGGTTGTGAAGATAACAGAGCGGATCTTGATGTGCGAAGGCAGCTCTTGGGAAATGGCAACGGGCCATCATCGGGTTGTAATATTATGCCCATGTTTGGGACTGAAGAGACATCGGACATGCTAATGTCACCGGGACTCTGGTGGACATCGGGCGAGGCAACCATGGCCTTGTTTGTAGGAAGTATGCGCATAGATGTTGAGATTGTTGATCGTTCGTTCGCAGTGGTGTTTTTGAGAATAACGGACTCGCTAGATACCTCTGTTTTAAGTCGAGAACCGCCCCGTCGCGGCATGGTACCGTAACGGTTCTGGGCGACCGCAATGTCAGACGAATCCATATCGAAAGCATTTTGGTTCTGTGATGATGAAGATGGATCGCGGCGGGCCGGCAATTGTATGTGAATTTGTTGCGTTAAAGATTGCTGTGGGCGCTGTTGGTTGTGCTGATGCTGTAGCGGCAGTTGTTGTTGTTGTTGTTGTTGTTGTTGTTGTTGTTGTTGTTGTTGTTGTGGTTGTTGTTGTTGGTGGGATGATAGTTGAGAGTTATGTGAGAGTGTTGAGGTGCCAGCGATTGCTCGTTGTGGTAGGCGTTGCTGGACGCCCATAGGGGTCCTGGAGGTCATAGTTGGAGCTTGTGAGCGTCCATGGCCATGGATGAGTCAAGAGACGTCTCGCAGCAAAGCCCGTCAGTCGGGATGCTCGTCCTCGGAGAAGAGAGGCGGCAATGCGCTGATATCGCTGAATGGTGTGATCAGATGTATTGATAGAGATTATGGCAAATTCGGAAAGCGAGCGTCAGCGGGTATCGTGAGGCGGTGCGGTTAAATGTAGTTAGTAGTAGTAGTAGTAGTTCCGGTATGTGCAGTACCGATGATGGGGGGATGTACGAATCTGGTCGTGTCGTGGTATATTTTATCGACCGACAGGAGGTATAATTATGAAGGGTGGGCGTGGTAGGTTAGAGGCTGTATGTGTGTGTGTGTGTGTGTGAGAGAGAGAGAGAGAGAGA
>MKGJ01000100.1:29637-50722 GCA_002018255.1 Bretziella fagacearum | reverse complement strand
GGTATAATTATGAAGGGTGGGCGTGGTAGGTTAGAGGCTGTATGTGTGTGTGTGTGTGTGTGAGAGAGAGAGAGGGAGAGAGAGACTGGCAGCCAAACAGCACAGCAGCACTAACTAACCAAGCATTCGTCAAACTCAGTGAGAGAGAGTGAGAGAGAGAAGGAAGCATAAATTGAGCAGAGCGTGCCTGTCTGTGGGTTGACAAGGCCTAATTTCTAAACGCAAGGCAAAGCAACAAGCAGAGAACGGCCAAGTGTTGATTAAGCAATGATTGTAGGTACAAGTCAACAGCATTGGTTTGAGCAGTGATTAGACAGTGGAAGTAGGCTTGTATGGTGATGGCTGTGAAAGAGACAGATGACCTAGATAGAGGCAAGTGGAGAAGCCACCAAAATAGAAGGAGAAGGGAAAAAGAAAAGAAAAGAAAAGAAAAAAGAAGGCACGGTTCACGATACAAAGCCCGCGAAAGCCTACGAGGTAAAAATATACATATATATTTATATATAAATACATATATATATATTTAACCGGTTTAAAAGTCGCCAAAATTATCGAGTTACTGGACAAGTTACCAGATTTGGCCGAGAAAACGACAATAAGGAAGGTGCAGAGATGCAAGTTAGTGCATTTAGTGCAGGTGGTTACAGGTGGCTGCAGCTTGATATGTGCGGCAGGTGCTGATGCAGTAGTGCAGGGAAAGGCAGCCAGGCGCGGGAATCCAGGGAAGCCAGGGAAGAGGAACCCAACGCAAAAAAGAAGGCAGTGAAATTTTATTGGCATTGCTAGCGTTATTAGGCGTGTTTAGGGTAGCAATGGGGAATCATTACGGGATAAGGAGGTGCATTTGGTGGTAAGAGCTTGTAAAAGTAGAACGGTTCCGGATGGAGCAATCGCGTAAACTTTGGAAAGATGGAAAGTACGAATAGTGGGTATCCGATTCGCAAGTGAGATACTACCTGTTTCCTTTTTCTACTTGCATCCTTTTTTTTCACCAATTAGTTTCTTTTATTATTCAAAGAGAAGCCAGTCTACTAATCCAACCCAACTACAACCCCCCCAAAGGAGATACATTACAGTGGACAAGGTAGAACCAACACCCACCCGGGCAGTCCGGGCTTCGTTTAATGGAGCAAGGAAATTGCAGCGCCGCAAGGAAAACCAAAATCACGAAAAGCAACGAAACGACAACAGGAATCCATTTTCTTAACGGACCCGGTGCGCTTTCTCCGAGTTGCCACCTGCCAGCGTCTGCCGGTGGGTAATAAACAGTTGCGTATGTATACCCCACTAGGGTGTCCTTATCTGCCACTGGCAAATAGCAAGTAGTAGCAGCAGCTAAATGCTGTTGAGCCCGATTGTTCACGGAAGCCATTCTGGCTGTAATATTAGGCTAACAAATCGTAGGAATGACCTAAGAGAATCTAACATTGTTCGTCGCTCGTTCCAGCCGACAGCAAGCTACTTGGGGACCTACGATTTGATTAACCCCCGGAAGTTCCAAAAAACGAGCATGATCCGTTCGTCCCACGGAATTTAATAGTTTCGAAAGATCAGAACCTGCAGCACATGTAAGTCCAAGATCATCAAGGTCAGATATGCCCCCCCCCAGATCTTTGTCGAAATTGTAAAGACTTTTTTCTTCCCCTAACGCCCGCAAATATCCAACAAAAAACATTCATTCATATAAGCGGGAAATCCATCACCTAAGACGCCCCGCTTTTGTCTTTGCCAGCTGCCATCCCCAATTGTCACTCGGTCACGTGGTTCATTGTTAATTCGATACTTTTACCGTGACAATCCCAGTCAGCAAGGTCAGCCGGGACTCCCACTTGATCTAGTTCAATTGCTGGAGTTGCATTTGCCTCCGCGGTGATTAGTCTGGGACGACACACAATGGATGCAGCGGGCATCCAATACAACTCAGCTATTTCAATACAATGATATCCCATATAGCGTATTGTGACGTGATATCCAGGAGGAGTAAGAAGCACAAAGGTGATGGTTACTCCTTGAGGCCAGATGATTTCGTACTTGGCTACTTGTAGCTTTGAAGTGGTCTGTTGCTATCAATGCTGTGGCCTTGTTGATAGTATAATTGGATCATAGTTGTCATTGTTGGAACCTGAGGTAATTATTTTTGAGTATCTATGAAGTCGAATGTTTGGACTAGGGAAAGATGAGGGTTTTTTTGTGAAACCAAGTGACGTCGTCAGAACAATAGGGTTATACAAGGGTTTATAACATTAGCCAAGTCGTATGGGCTCGGTTCCTAAGAATCCCCAATCACTCTGTTTCGACTAGACAGAAGAGAAACAGGACAACATGTTGTGTCAAATATGTTTGTTTTTTTCTCAGAAAGGGGCTTGTACTAGGCGAGATGTCTTATTGATAACAGACTGTCAATGTACCAACTCAAAGGACGGGCTCCGACCCAAGGCTAAATGCATCAACACCAATACGCAATGCAGATCTAGACCGAGAATCAAGTAATTGACAACAAAAAGCGAGGAAGGACAGCTGACGGCCACAAAGGGCAATATGAAATTGAAAAAGAGGGAGGAGGGCGGGCGCATAACGTGATTATAGGCTATAAGTCTCTCCTTCGTAGCGAAGCCTAGGTATAGGACAACTCAGCAGCGGCAAACTTTGTCACTCACGAAACGGGAAAGTCGAAACAGACAAGGAACACCGACTCGATTTCTGGCAAAATACAACTGGATGACCCGAGAATGAATATAATATATCAAGGCCAATTTTTTTTTTCTTTTTTTCTTTTTGCAGTGTTCTGTAAGCGCAAGTACTACGAAGCCACAGCCGACCAGACTGTGACGACTATCTATATCTCTCACCCGACATGCTGCCAACGCAACACCGCGCGCTTTTATCGACCGTCGGTGGAGCTGCAGGGCCATTTATTGTGTGGTGTGATTGATTTACAGTACAGAGGGCCGAGCCAAGCCGTGGTTTGCAGTAGAATGCAGAAGTGTTTGCACATGTTGGGAAAAGGAACGAGGAACACATGTCTATGCACTTATATCTGTATACACAAGCAAGTGCGTCTGCCGCACATATAGCCACACATATGATGACGTGGGATTGGGATTGGACCTGCCGCATGCATACATCCCTTGCAGACAGACAAACAGCACAGAGCACAGTGGGCGGTGGATCGGTAAGCCAATAAGTTTTAGAGGGCAATGAATCAATGTTGGTAGGTTAATTAGAAGGCGGCGTTGGCGTTAGCGTTGGCGGACTAGTGTGTCTATCGTGATATGATATGATTGTCGGTATTGAGATTTCCCGGATGAAATGAAGCGGTAGCGTTGTGTGATGGGGGGAATGCACTGGGTTTTTAATTGGCAACATTATTAGTGACTAGTCTTATTGGGCCGTGTTTGCTACGAGGACTGACATTGCGTCATATGCGGTCAGCTGAGGTTACGCTCTTGATCCAATAAAGAGATTGAGGTCCCGTGAGGCTAAACCTAGGGCCAAGGATCTTCGTAATGAGCGGCTAAGAGACATGTATCCCAGGCAAAGGTTGAATGATGACCCTTAAGAAAAAGCAAATTTGGCAGTCAATATAGCTGCCATCTCTTGTCACAAAAGACATTATAAATATACTTCTTGCATAGAGGTTGATGGGGCCCAGAGGCATGACTGATTGCAAATTCCTAAGATCAAAACAGTAGTACAGTACTTTGACCAGACTATCACAAGTGCAGATATCCGTCTGTACCAGACTGCAATGTGACTGCCATGGTGACACTCACACGAGGACGCGAGATAAGGAGAAAGAACAGACGGGACGGATATATCCAAGTATGTAGCGAATCGGGATATTAATAAAGGAACTTGGAGGAGTGAGTGCATGTATAGTGAGACTGATGGTATATATTGACCAAAATGCAAGATATTGAGGTGTTTCAAACTGCGATGGGCGGATATGTAATAAAGTCGAGGTAGCGATATCCTGGACTACTAGTAAGAGTTGGTCACAGTTAGTTAGAAAGCTTGCTACAAAGAGTGAATGCAAAGAATATCAGCTGGTTTGTAGGTGCTCAGTGGTAACGGCATGTTACCGGAACTCGACCGTAGTTCAACACTGAGTCAGCATCAGTGGTATAGTGGTACAGTATTATGAATGACATCCCTTTGTATTCATCTATAAAGTACAACATCTGCCCATTAATTGCTTTATAGCACTATAACTCGAGGCAATACATAGTCAAGCTAAACATAGTGACTTGGTCGTAACCATGACAATGATAGCACATGTCCCAGTACAATATACCATATCAAACCTGTGACGAAAATGTGGTATTCGCTAATTTCTTACATACAGGCTGATATCAGTTGAATATTCAACTTCTCTCATTCTAGGACAGACAGCCTGACAACCATGATATTCTCGACAGGACTCCGGCCCGACCATCGGACTATGAGGTAGCTGCCATTGACATAGCGATTACCTAATTCTCCTAGGCCAAAGTAAGAGGAACTTGTTATGAATGAGTAAATGAATAAGCAGGGGAAAACAAAGGGATTGACAAGAAGAATGAATGAATGTCGTCAATTGAACCTACTCAAAGTGCTACCAAAAAAAAAAACGAAAAAAATATATGCGTAATCTGGGAATCGAACCCAGGGCTAATCGAAATCGTTATCGGATGGCAACGATTAATGTTACCACTACACCAATTACGCCTCTGATGTGAAGTATGCCGAATAATGGACCCTGAGTACTGAGTGCCACAGTATCATTCTTAATAAGTATCGGCATTATAAACGCGATAGCCGGTGATTTCTCGATCGCGTGTCTGACCATTTGCTGCTCCGCTATGATTGTCCACCTGATTAAAATTTCCCCGTGACCCATGACAACCGCCAAACTTCCCCTAGCTATATGAACTCGCACCAAGGTTTGTCCGGGCGGGTTTGACAAACAGTGGGAGAGCAAAAAGTGTAGGACGGGGTACAAAAGACGAGGATAAGGATGGTTTTATTTGTTTGTGTGCAAGACGAGTTTGGCTGTGGGGATGGAGGTATAGTGAAAATATGGTCTAGATTTGTCTTGTCATAGTAAACCCCGAACCAGTAAATTTTACAACGCCGGGGTTTCTTTAATGCACCACCAGTTCAATAAAAATTCCCTATATTGTAGTCGGGTTTCACAGGTTGGCCAGACCATGAACGGGATTGGGGTTAATCAACGGTCTTGTTTCAAGGGTAAGACGCTAGTTCTCAGAACCACACCCCCCCCCCCTCTCCCACCACAGGCCACAAGTTTCAAGGGACTAAATCAAATCACAAATATATACACAAATGGAACAGTATTATAAAAACAGAGTAGTAATCACTTGCGTTAGCAAAAAGCTATAGAAAATAGAAAAGAAATAAATAAAAACATAGACAAGTGATCGATCTCTCAGCTAGTAAGAAAGAACCGGAGCACAGCGTTGCTTGCTCTAACGAATTGAAAGGGGTTTAGTTGGTAGGGTGGTTGATTGGTTGCTATTCTCTTATAGCTGGTGTTGTTGTTGTTGTTGTTGTTGTTGTTAACTTAGCACGAAGCACCGCTAGGAACGCCCTCGCAAGAGGTTGAAGTCTTGCCGCCAGTAACACTAACACCCGACCAAGTCCAGCCCGAGCACGCAGCACACAGAATGTAAATATCAGTACCCGAGGACTCGACGGTTCCCGTGACATCCTTGATGGTGAGGTCGGTGATGGGGACACCAGAGGTGGGCGTGCCGGTGGGCGAACCATTCTCATAATCCTGTTCAATGACGATACCGTACTTGGCAATACCGCTCAGGGTGATGCCATCATAAGTGACATCGGTGACGGTACCAGTAGCATCATAGACAGTCTTGATGCGGACTCCATTGTCAGAGTCAACGACCTGACTGTTGGTGATTTTGACATTGGAAACAGTGTTGTCGGAGCGGCCGCCGACGGAGCCAATGGACAGACCGTGGCCACCGGAGCAGTAGCCGTTGGTGAAGGTGATGTTGGTGCCCGAGTTGATGGCCAGGCAATCATCCTGGTTCTTGACGGTGGCACCAGAGATGTAGACACCCGTGGACGAACCGACATCAAAGGCATCAGTGTTGTGTCCACCCTGGGTATCACCGTCAGAGTTGTCAATGGTGACATCCAAGACCTCAAGGTTTTCAGCATTGTTGATGCTAAAGCCCTGGACAGGGGTGTTGTAAACCGTGAGACCAGAGATCGTGGAGTCGATCAACTTGTGGGCAGCGAAGAACTTGGGCTTGGTCTTGCCACCGTTGGAACCCTTAGAGTCCCACCAGCGAGCACCATCGCAGTCGATAGTGGCACCGGAAGCAGCAGACACTTGAATGCCAGTACCAGCAATGGTAATGAGAGGGCCTTCCCACTCTTCGTAGCCAAAGGTGGTGGTACCAGAGAAGATAACCTAGGATTGATGAAGGGAATATATGTTAGTTATTGTCTTGGCAAGGACATGACATGGTTGTGCTGGATGCCAGTTTTGCAGTACCGGCTTGGCGGGAAAGTTTTAGCATCGGGGGACAAGAACAAGACGACTCACCTTGGTGTTGTCAGCCAGATCAGTCAGATCAAGAGACTCGCCAGCAGGTACCTCAATGCTACTGAGGGTGACGGTTGAGCAAGCAGAGGCACTGCTCTTGGCGGCAGCAGCCGAGGTGAAAGTGCACGAGGCACGTTCGACAAGAACAGGAGTAGCCGAGACGGCAGAGGCAGCAGCCAAGAGGAAGAGAGATGAAGGACCCATTGTAAAAATAAAAATTCAAATAAAAATTCAAATAAAAAAGAGGTTAAGAGAGGATGTTGTCAAAACGGTTATGTGGTTTTTGTAAAAAAGAAAATAAAGGAAAGAAAGAGATACGCAGTATCAAACGCAAGGCAGGCGGAGATATGAACAAGAAGTAAGTTGAAAAGAAAAGAATGAAAGCTTTCAAGATGTTAGAACACTGTTGGTGAACAAGGCACTGGTGAAGAAAAGAAAACAAAAAAGGACATTTGATAGAGGATCATGAAGCCTTCTTATAGGAAATCACCATTAGTGTCTACAGTCACAGTCCTCGTTCGAAGCCTTTGCCGGCGGTGACTCTTGCGTGAATTGTTAACTTTCCTAGGCAAAGACAAAGGTCCAGAGTTTCTTAGTGGTAGGTATCAGTTCCGGGCATGGAGTTCACGGACAAGCTCATCTTTAGCCTGAGACGAACCATCCATGCTCGTTCTCGTCCGCTACTTTGTAACTTGCGCTTGTAAATAGGTCCTTGTCAAGCTTTTGTCCTGCCCCCATCCCATGTTGCTTATGCCCAGAGGCCGTAGCTTCTGACTTCCCTGTCTATAGTGTTCATCTGTCTTTGTGGGGGGGGGGAGGGGGGAGGGAACTACTTGTTTGTCACTTTGGGTGCCCGTGAAATCTCTATATTTGTAGGATGATGTATGAGGACTCAAGCTTAATTTGTAGTTATGCTATTCATCTTCTGGTCCTTGTCCATCATGAGGCTTCTCGATGGTGTAAGTAAGTACCTACATCACATACCAATATATGCTCGTACATACGTGTATCTTGTTTTGTGTTAAACTATCTTCTCCCCTTTAGGCATCGAATCCCGCCCGTCGATCCCTGTTACTATGAACCAACCCGTTTGGCTCAAGCACCAACTGACTCCTTCACGTTTTGAATTATTCTATATTTTTCATTATCCCGATATAAATTCTGTATCCGGTTAGTCAGATGTTTCCACAAGCAACCCACACTGCCCTTCATCAGACCACCCATTCATGACCCCCGGATTTTATACCTTCTCCATGTTCATGTTTGAATTCTTTAGCCAGAAACCTCTTGTTCGGGCTTTTTCTATCCGACTCCTAAGATAATTCTCCAGTGCCTCCAATCTCCACCAACACCCTTTTCCCAGCAACCGGTTTGCCTTAGTTTTCCAATCCTGATATAATTTCTCCGAGTCACCAAGGAGCTTTTGCTCTCTCGTCTCGCTTCCAATCATCCGTCACGCCAAACCAACCAATCAACAACCCCAACAATTCCATCAAGTTCCAACCTTCCTCAATGCTAACTCCCCTTTCTTCCTTGGGACCCTTTGCCTGTCTGTCTACTGCTCCAGTTCACTGGCAAACATTCTAGACCACACTTGATAATGTAACCGTCCATGTTGCTTTCTTCACCTCCTTGAATGTTACTTTGCCGCGCCTATCCCGGTACGTGGGCTAATGGTCGTCAATGTCAAGCTTTTTGGAGTCCCGTCTTGGCTCGGGTTACTCGTTTGACAGAATCGGGTAAGCGAGGGAACATGGCCAAGGACCTTGTTGATCACAGCCTCCTAGTCAGATGCCGTCTCTGTTACCGATAGATATTCTATAAGTAGTAAAAACCATTAATCTCTTACCTAATACGTATAAGCAAGGTCTGGTGATTGCCAGTATTTTATTAAAAATTCTCCGTCTCTGCCTTCACACACACACACACACACCTCTAGACATCTTTACCTTGTAGCTACAGACATACCACCTCTCTGGATATCCTCGGTATCTTGCTCCCTTTTTTTTCACTTTCATGAGCAAATAATGTCGCGTTCAACTGGCCATTCTCTCCTTTTTTTTTTTTTTATTTCTTCATAAAATCCCCGAAACAAAACGGTCCGCGCTTCCGTGTCACGGTTCACCTATTCCTTGATAATCACGATTCATCAGGAAAACACCAAAATTATCCGACTTGATGTACATGTATTTATGTTGAAAGGAAGTATTAGACCGATAAATGTCTAGCCGGACCATACGGAATTTTTTTTTTTTTTTCCTCTGGGTAATGTCTAGGGCGTTTTGAGAAAACTAAAAAAGAAAAAAGACGATATCAGGAGACTGGGTTTTGAAGATGACTGACTTGGAAAGCATCACACGGCCTTTGATCTAGACTATCATGGAAAGGTAGTGGCAATCAGAGAATCAACGTGGTGTAATTTGCTGCTAGTTGCTCACGTCAAATAGTCTCTATCCTGGCACTCACGTTATTTCCGCTGATTATAACTTGTTGTTTCCATCGGACAACTCCAAGTGTTCGCTTTCCCTCACATCGTGTAGTCTCTATGACGCAAACTGCATAATCCCTGTCATAAATTCAACGCCACACATGGCGCCACAAGCCACATCATTATCGCTATCAGAAACATGACCACATCGCCAACAAACCCGTGCCTCCCAACCTTTACAAACCACCTTCAAAACCACCACCAACCGCCACCATGTCTCCCAAGAAGGACCAACGCCGCATCGATCTGAGTATGTCCTTGTGTCTACCCTCTTTTCCAACCGTTTTATAACGACCCCCGATACAAAGCCAATTGCGCCGGCGCAAACGGCCCCACTGCCGGCGATCATTGCGCTTCACTCTACCTAGACGCAAACATTATTACCGGATATATATATGTGCACATATAAATAAAACATCTACTAATACTCGATACCAATCTAGTCGTTCCCTACCAGGAGCCTGACCCCAAGAGTAACGATGCCGTCGAGTTGTCATCAACTCTCTCAACCACCATGCCCATGGTGGCCATGATGACGCGCAACCGTTACTTTGGCTGGTACGTCTTTGCTATTATCACATAGCTGATATATATTGTCTTTGTTTTTTTTTTGTCTCCGACATGTTATATCATTATGCGACCGCCGACATATACAACGTCAACCCGCCCCCCCCAGCTTGCGCAACGCAGTCCACCAACCGATCACCCGCTAACACACCGTAGGGGTTCCTTCATCTTTAGTCTCCAGAGCTGGCTCGGCGAGAGCGAGAGTGCGCGTAAAAGCGCCAATGCTCCTGGATATTTCTCTGTCCTTATGTCCCGTACGTCCTTGCTCTTCTGTACCTCTCCCATTGTAATGTCTGATGCTAACCTCTTCTTCAGTCATGGCTTTGATCGTCACCTACATGCCCATGTTCATGCCCCCGCATATTGCTCGTGGTGCAGCCGCCTCAATGACTGATGCCGCTGCGACACCTGTGCCCCTGGCTTAAAGAGGACATGTTTGGCAGTGTTGGGATGGGTTGTGTAGTAGAACAACGTAGCAGATCTGGAATATGGCTGCCCCGTTAATATGGTGGGTCTGTAATAGGTTTGTAGGAACTGGTTAATATGCAGATATACCCATCTGCTATATATAGACACTTAATATCTTGATGTCCCAAAAAGAACAAAATGGAACCGATCTTGACAATGTTCCATAAGGTATTAACCCTATTACTGGAGGCAGATGTAAAAAGAAATGTGCCATAACCATGAATCGAACATGGATCACCACGGATTTTCGTGTTCTTAGAAGGTTCTGAAGCCACAACGTGATATTCTAACCATTAAACTATTATGGCTGGTAGTTATTTCTGGCGTTAGTGTTATTAGTATTAATATCATTCAGCTCCAGCGATGTTGAAATGAATGGCATTGTGTGTACTGTACCTGCATATAACCGCTATCACCAATCATGGAGTCTGCGTGGAACCAATAATAGCATCAATGCACTGATCACACTAGAGACCACCTTGATCCCAACCCTGTAGGAAGAACAACAGTGACTTGAGCCTCTATACAGAAGAACAGTGGAGTGTTTAGTGAACACTGAAGAGAGTCCGATGAAATGTTTCCCCATGTTCTATTGAATACTATTATCAATGGAGAAATAAAGGTTTCCTCGGCGGCTAACTGAATACTCTTTTAAACGCACGCCGGGAATTTGTCCCTCACCAGAATATATTTCCTGATTTGATTATTCGAGTGCCCAAGGACTAATCAGAAGAGAGGATCATTGCATGATCAACTACCATGTCAATCCTTCCATCATTCTCTATTCCTCGTTATGTAATCTTCCATACATATCCAGATATCACAAACTTCGGCATCACGGAAATTCCCACATAACCTCCCTCTAGAAAATCTCGTAGACCTATATCAACCCTCGTCCAACTTCCTCACAAATCAGCCCAGCACCCCGTTTCATAACTTGCTGAAACCCCCTCCCCCAATCGGTCCACTGTCCCAGACACAGCCCGTGTTACAGGTCCGTTTGCCCCACAGATCCTCAGGCTTTTCGCGTGTCCCGCCATATTATATAGTACCAAAGTAACCCATAGCAAGGGCCATTGCCATTTCTCTTGTCTATATGAACACAGACACGCAATATCAGAGACTTCTAAAGCAATCCTTGTATACTGAAGCTGTCACGAGATCCTTTGGTAGACATTGGAAGCCTTCCCCCTCCCCCCCCCATCCCGGGTTCCTATAGCCGCCAGTCTGTGCAGTCTTTTAATTCTTTGGAAATTCTTCAATATTTATTTCGCTTTCCTCTTCTTTAGCTTCTTCTTCGCAAGTGCCATTTTTTTTTCTCTTTGCTCCTTTTTCTTCCTTTTGTTTACTTGTCTACTTTCCCGTCTAACAGCTGGGCTGTCAATAATCCAATATATATATCTTCAATAATCCCCACGAAACCCGAACAAAAAAGGACTGGATCCTCTTTTTATCTCTCTCTCTCTCCAAAGAAACTCCAATTAGAAATCCGCCAAAAATGCAGCCCACCGCCACCCTCTTCTCCCTCTTTGCCATCTTCAACATGGCCGCTGCCTCCGTCATCATCACTCCCGTGTTTGCCGATCAGGTCCTCAAGACCAAGCTTCCTCGTGACTGCCCGTACGGTGTCGTGACGCCTCAGGGTTGCGCGTAAGTTCCAACAGGAAATTCTCGTGACTATCAAGATTTACTAACCTGATATCTATATAGTCCCCTTCGGAAGAAGAGAAAGACTAGCGTGTAGAGAAACACATGTATTTTTCCCCTATTTCTTATGTTTCCCTGCGATACCTTGCTGTCCTTTTCGTTTCCTTTGGCGTTACGAATTTAATATTACATACTCTCAAAACAAAAAATTTTGTCTCTCCCACCTGGAATGTCATCTCTCCTGTCATTGAGTGACAGATTCCCGACACAACAACACCCCTTCTGGGCCCCTTTCTTTGTTCACGTTGTCTTTTTAATCCGTTTCACTGTGGATAGATTAACACACAGATTATATATTCCCATAGTCAAGACCAAAAAAAAAAAAAAAGAGCAAGTTAAAAAAGCAGAGTAAAAAATGTCCATGTCCCCGATGGACGACAGACTGAGAGAGAGTATTTTAAAAAATCTTGGAAATGTGAAGAAGTGATGTATATGTTTAAATGCACGCAATGTCAGTCAACCAAACTCTACAATAACCACCCACTCAGCACTGGATATCGTACTTGTTGCTCAGATCCGAGTTCATGACACCCCAAGACGTCTCATCCGCCAAAGTCCCATCTCCACCTTCAACGTCATGTCTCCACCATCTCTCCCCAAGAAAGACTTACCAGATACCCAGAACAACCTGGAACCCCTTGGCCTTAGCAGCAGGCAAAATGTTGTTTGCAGAATCACACTACCCAGCGGCATACACGCGTACAATTTTTGACCCCGACGCCGCCGAAATCGCATCAATGTCCTTTTCATACTCCTCCTGGCTCTTGCACGAGTTATCCGGGTTGTTCATGCCGAGGGAGAATCCCAATTTTCCGGACGCGGCGACCAGCCAAGGGGCCAGAGTGGCGGCGGTGGTGGTGGCGGTATGAGAAGCGCATTTTTGCAATGAGTAAACGTGAATAATGGAGAAGACAAACCAATACAAAAGTAAGGATCTGTTATACGCGACGGGGAAAGGGCGTGGTTGATGAAGGTATCAGTTGGATTATTCAAAGAAAGTAAATGACGCGATGGAATGCAAAAAAAAATAGAAAGAAAAAAGAATAAAGAAAAAAGAAGAAAAAGATCTTTTTTAAAATTCAAAAACCTCGTCCAAGAAAAAGGTAGATAACGAGCATCACAGGGTTGTCGATAAATATGTAGATACCTACCTACTCCTTCATCTCTTCCTTCCACCACTTCTCCTTATCCATCTCTCCTCTCCTCTACAAGCCAGCCAAGACCCAACATAGCCCATACCTGCCCAGCTTCCAACCGAACCAGAACTCCCTATTCTCTTCCCCCTCTTCAAACTTTGAACCTCTTTACTCTAAAATATATGCCTCTCCAAGGAAAACGCCAAGCTTAATTCAACTCCACCCCATCCAATCATCTAGGGCCAAGGTCAAGGTTCAAAACCTGACCCTCCTCGATCAACAACTTCACTTACTACAACTTTGAAGGCCCCCCCCCCCTTCCCTCAAATAGGCCCTCAGACCACTTCAAAATTCCAGTGATGTAGAACCTCGCCAAAGCCTCTATATAGGTACCTACATGCTTACCTTGATAGTACTTGTCTGTTGTTGAAGCCAAGCCCAGGGCGAAGACATGGATATTCTCGTCGCCTTGACAGATTAGAAACAACGTTTCTTGATCATGCATCTTCTTCCTGTTCTTGTTCTTGTTCTTGTAAAAGTTTAAGCTCATTGACCTCCAAAGCCAATAAATTCACACTTGAACTCCTCCTTTTAAACAATCATTGCATTGTGATGATGGTCTAATCTTAAGACGAATCTAGTAAACCCCAATCAAAACAATGGGCGATGTCATGTTCGAGATAGGAATAACGGTGAAAATCAACATCAAAAGGCCACCGAATCGTCCGTCCCGACCTAAGAAGAGAAAAAATTTTTTTAATAATATTATGATATCCAAACTCCTGAGTGAACACCCAAAATGAAGAAAGAAAAAAAAAGAGAAAGAGGATTCCGGACCAAAATCCACATCAGGTTGAATCGAAAGTCGTCCACCAAGGACCGATAGGGGACGGCCAGCCGTTTGAGAAGAGAAAAAGAAAATACCAAAAGTTAAAAAAGGAAAAAAAAAAAAAAAATATAACAGTAAGAATAATACAGAACTCAACTTCAAACCATCGTCATAATGGTCGGCGAACGACTGTCAAGTTACAATAAAGGACTGTTCTGTCGTCCGGAACAAGAAAAAGGATCCAAACATGATAAAACAAAATAAAGTAACAGGACAAATAGGACGAGTGATTCTTTTACATAATCACCGCCAAAGCACCAACTGCAACAACCGCTGCCAAAAGGGCACTCTGAATGGGTCGGTCTGCGCTGCTATCGGTGTTCTTGCCACTCCCTCCAGAAGCCTGGCCGTCGTCAGTCGAGCGACTGATATTGATCGACAAAGTCTGTAAAGGTCCAGTCGCTTGCTCCGTAGACGACTTGCACTCGCCCTCAAATTCAGCTGTCTTGTTGGGGCCAGCAGGAATCATGTGTGCGTTGGAACCGCAGTTGACATAAGGGGCAAAGTGAATGGCCGGAGTGTCCATGTCATAGACAGCTGTTACACAAAAAAGGTCAGTACAATTTCTTTTTTTAAGAATAGTATGAAATGTCACAAAAGCTTACCGTAGACGGACCGCAGGAACGAATCCCCAAGCAGAGCGGCTGTATCCGAAGCCTCAACACCAAGGTAACATTTCCCATTACCAATGTTCCACAAAAAGTCCGACACAGGAACATTGATGACAAAATCACCAAAGGTAAAGTCAACCGTGCCCGTAGTATCACAAGCCAAGGCATACATTTGGTGGGCATAGTCGTATTCGGCACCGAGGGTTTGGACAATGCCCGTAACGATGGAGCTCGGGAGATATGAAAGAGTAGAACCACTGTCAAAAAAAACAGGAAGTGAAGAATTCTTAAAAGTTGTCGACTCTTGGTTAGGCAAGCTAAGGCCGACGGAGCCTAGTTGCACCCAGTATCTCCACAGCTCCTGATCGTTGGCAGGCGGGATGATGGGCTCCGTGTGCAACTTTCCAGAAAACTTCTTCGTATCAACGCCACCAAACGTCAAAACACCCTCATCGGACTTATCGAGAGTACCAAGTGCCATACCAAACCCATGGATGTTGCTGACGTTTTGGTCAACTAGCTCATCGATCATGTTTCGGTATCCCATGTTGTAGTGATAGCCAAACGATAAACCAAGGATTCCTTGATTCATGTCGTGACTATCCTTGGCCTCACCAAAAATGACTTGCTCAAGCTTGACATCGGAGCCAGGCAGGGCAATGTCGTCGGAAACATAAGTAAGGGAAACGGCGCCGATGCCATACTGAATCTGACTCTGCATGATTGAGACCTTGCCCGAACTTGACTTTTCGACACTATAGTGGCCACTGGATAGGCATTGCTGTTGTTGCGGCTGGGACTGAGCACGGTTGCAGTTGGGATTGACCCACAGTTCCGACGAGCCGGTGTCAATAATGACCTTGACTGTCTGAGCCGGAGTGCCAATGTCGAGGGCAATGTTGTAACTGACAGATGAGAAGTTGTAGATTTCGACATCCAAGTCATCATCTCGACGACGGAGAACCTGGTTGGAAAGGACTTGTTTGGTCTCTCGGGATAGACTAAAGGAAATGGGCTTGGCGGAGGCAGAATGAGCGTGGTCTGCTAGAGTGGGAGGGATGAGAGCGACCGGGGCAGATCGGTTGATGAGCGGTGGAGGAGAAGCAACGGTGCTGGAGGCCAAAAGGCTCAGTAGAATGTATGTGGAGTGTTGAGATACCATAATGGCTCTTTAGGTAATAGGATACTAAAGTGCGTTCTGTGTGTAATAGTAGTTGGTATGGGATATTTGATAGGTTGATCAACAGCACAAGAGCCAGCAGTATATGTAAGAACGATAGGTGATAATGTTAGGGGCAAACGAAGGTGATTTAGAATGATGATATCAAGGCCAGGCCGATTAGGACGTGGCGAGCACTCAGGAGAGAGGATGTGATGAATGATTGGAACTCTAAAGAGAATAGATGAACGAGAGAAGAAGAAGAAAGAAAAGAATAGAATAGAAAAGGCTTCAAGGCTGAAGAAACATGAACGAATCTAAGTAATACGCATAGGTAAAGACACTAGGCCCACACCGATTTCAATCAAGGAAGGGACTTACGTCAGTCAGCAAATAGGTTCTTGCTAGGCTTCTTTTTTTTTTATATATCTTTGTTGTTCCTTCCTTGATGAGAGTTTAGCATCAAGGAAGGAACGACAAAGACACAGTTTTAAAAGGAAAGACCAAGGACGCAAGGAAGGTGTAACAGATCGATATCAAGTCTAATAACGGAAGGGACAGAAACAAGAAACACCCCGATATATGAATGAATGAATGAATCAATGAATGAATGGGACGGACCTCGCGACTTGTGCAGGGAGAGAAAGGGATGGTCCAGCCAAAGATGGAGATGCTCAGGATACCAATATGTGGTGCAAGCCATGCTGGAGATACCAAACGTTGCCAGAGTAAGTCCCTTGAAGATTCGAGAGGACAACAAGAAGATTGATAGGTTTGGTTTGGACTGGAGAAAGGACGATCTACACTCTTGTGCTTGTATGCCTCGCAGATGAGCAACCGCAAGTTTAGACAGAGTGGTTGAGGGCTGGATGTTGACCAGGCTCCCCCTTCAAAGTTCCTGAATTGGCAGACGGGTATATGAATAAGAAGAAAGAGACCTTTTGTTTTTGAAGATCATCCGGACCCTCGTCAAGTCTTATAGCCAACTACGTGTAAGATCCGACGTTCACCGGGAAGAACGGCAGAGGAAACTCGCATGTATGCAACCCAAGGAGGAGTAGTAGAAAATAATAGCCACTCCATCGGCAAGCACAGTACTTTGAAATGCAAAGTGGAGACTATATAATTGGGGTATTTTTGTATACTGGCGCCTCCCGGCCGCTACCTGTACACCCCGTTAAGGCTGGGAAACAATGTTTCGCTGCACAGGGGAGTGGTAGAACCTTGCTACGGACACCCGGCCGCAAGTAGTATTCGGGCGGTATTGTCGAATCCTTGCTCGAGGGTATGTCTCACAACCCGATAGTTCTTTCTCTTGGTATTTTGTGTGCGGTCTCTATGGCTGGCTGACTATATAGCATCTGCCCCAGGTTTTGGTTTAACAGCTTAGCGGAGGAAGCGGCCGGTTAGCTTCAATAGTTAAACCCAAAGTAGAAAAACAGGACTGACGTACCAGATACATAAGCATGTCTAGAGATTTCTGACCTTACCTCCACTAACAAAAGGGGAAGTCCGCGCTTATGATATGTGCTGGAATTCCCGTTTCCCCATCTCTGAGTCTCGTCTTTGTTCTTGCTCCTCACCTCCCCCCCCCCCCCAAAAAAAAAAGACAGTTGATCAGCAGCTCCCTAGAGGTATCATCAATCTATACTGCGAATTATGTTTCAGAAATCAAGAGCAAAAGAAAGCAAGTTGGGTGAGTAGGCCAATTAACGCAGGGAAACAAAAATTGTAATATTCTGTTTGACAGACGACAGCATATAAGTGTAAGTGCCTAGGGCTTTGGATATTGGTGAGAGTTGCATCGGCGCCAATGTAAGTGTGCACTGTGGAATAGCTGTCAGATTTATCTGGGCGGCAGTGCTATATTTCTATTGACACTAAACATTTAGAGCCAACAATACCCTGTTGTCTCTGTCTACTGCATTATCAGCCTCCAACTTGATTGTAACGGCCTTTCACGCCTCCTCCTCACATCACCCCCCCCCTCTCCCTCCCTCGCGTGACGCCTTCCTGTCTTAAAATATGGATATACTTAGGTACCTACATACATATCCCCACCCATCCATCATTCTCCAGCGCGAGACAGCCGCTCGTCGTCGTCACCGGAATGCCCTCCCAGATTCCATTTCATCAAAACAACTCCCTCACTATAATACCAACGACGCCTCAAAACAGTAATGTCATTCCCCTTTGAGGTACTGTACCTCTCTCTCTCTCTCTCACTCTCTCTCTCTCTCTCTCTCTCTCTCTCTAGGGGTTACCCCATGTCCTAATACCCCGGCTCCGAGCCGACTTATGGTTTGTCCTTTTGTTTTTGCAGTTTGGGTCTGTGTTTATCCAACAAAGCAAAAAAATAAGGCGAACATGGCACCAGATCGTTGTCTCAATGTTTTGCTTTCTTCTCTAACCATGGATTGTTTATAGCTTAATCTCCAGAGAACATTGAACGGTCCAAATCATATATCGTGATCTCTCTTAACCACAAAGTCTAGACCCGTTTATTTTACCGACTTAGTATCCTACCACAATGAATGATCATGGGCAATACCTGAGTAATGTGTTTGAGATGTTGTATTTGAGTCTTCCTTGCTTGGTTCTAGGGAATAGCCGAGACTCCATTCCATATTGACTATCCTTATAATAGGGTTTATATATAGCTAGCGACATTAATAGGGTTAAATAAAACAAGCATCATGCTTGCGCTTATCGTTCTAAACTAGACTAACACGATGGATGACACATGAAAAATATTCATAATATTTCCAAAATTACTCAAGGTACCCTTCCCATACTTTCATATAAACAAAATGCAAAAACAACATCCCAACAGCTGCTTTCAACTCTATACCATAAAAAAAATAAAAAAATAAAAAAAATAAAAAAATAAAAAAAATAAAAAAAAACCAAGAAATGGCTCGCTAGATACTCCCAACCAAATGTCAAAAACAAAGAAACTCTTCCATGGGCTAAAGTGCCACCGCTACCACATGGGTGAACCATAACTATGTATAGAGTGAAGTGGTTATACCAAGGCATCGTCTGGACTAGTCTAAACCAGGACGATACTATAGATGCAAGCAAGGTAACTGAATCAACAAACCAAACAGAATGATAATTTCAAACCGGAAGAAACCAAAATAAGGCTCCCTAGGCCTCATCCATCTCGTCAACCGCCACACGCGGCGCATCTCCATATATCCGGAATTGCACAAAGATGATGCTATCCTCAAGGATCGTACCGGCCGACCCGATGAACCACGGCAGCGCCTTAATCAAATACTCCTTATTCTGCGAGAATGCCAGCAGAGAAATCGCATACGTCAAATTACCGGTAAGCGACAACAAGAAGAACAATAGCGCAAGTCCCTCACATGACTTCTCCTGGTAGTTCTTGTAGATTTGCGGAATACGCGCACACAGATAGCACAGTGCCGATATATAGCCGAGGATTTGTCCCGCAATAGCCGCCGGACTGCCAACATCCTGCACCGGGGAATCAACGTCATGAGCCGGAGCCTCACCCCAAGCGCCCAGCTTCGACGACATGTACCAGCCGAGGAAGCCCACGGCATACACAGCGAGCAAACTCAGGGCATTGTGCAGCCACGGCTTCGAGTCGAGGGTCTCGTCTTTGCCAGCGATGGCCTTGCGGATGGGCTCGGCGGCAGTCTCGGTGTGGATAGAGTGTTGGATGTGATTACTAGGGAGGCCAATAGATGAGGTGTGGAGAAGGAGGGGGGATTCTTCAGTGGATTCAATGTCGGCGGAGGCGATGAGGGCTTCGCAGGCCTTGCGGCGAGCGTTGAGATTCTTGTAGTACAGGCATTGGCTGATTAGAATGATGTCAGCGAAGCAGAAGTAGATGGCCAAGGCCATAGCCGTGGGGGCAAGTCCTGTCAAGAGAGCGCCTGTAGGTAAACTGGGTTAGTAATCAACCTCTTACTAGCCAAAAAAAAAAAATACTTTTGAGGGAGAATGATGGGGGTTAGCGAAAGTAGGAGTTGGTGGTGGCATCACGAGGTGGGTTGCTATCGCAGGGGGTCCTTGTCGCGTGAGACTGCCATCATAGATAAGCCTGAAGCATGACCTCTACTCTTGAACCAACCGACACCCCCCCTCCCTACAAAAAAAAGAAAAAAAAAAGACATAGTATTGATGAGAATAATGTTCGCATTGACATACCAGATAGATTCGTGATATCACCGCATAGCCAAATAAACAGAAAGGCCATAGAAAGGCCATCTGCGCTCTTGGATTTGTAGTTGGTGATGAGTTGCGGAGTCTAGAGAGATAAGAATTACCGTTAGCGATAGCCTGCACAAGCAGCCTACTGCAGCGCATCGCCAGGTTCAAGTGGTGCTCACCAAAAGACAAATCCACGCCGTAAGACTAATGCTACCAAAGATTCCCGACATGGCTGTAGCGGGATCTTGACCGGTGGCGGCAGCCAGTCCCATAGCTACTAATGAAGCCATATCGGCGCAAGAATGAAGGGGACGGATCGGAAGGTCGAGATGCAGCGTGGGTGCGTGAGCGAGAGTGTGCGACAAAAAAGAGGGGGAGGAGGAGACTGAGGCGTAGAGAGATCAGAAAAGGGAGGGAAAGACGACGAATGAAACGCCTATAAAGAATAAAAGATGTTGATGAAGATGAAGATGAACAATTATGAGAAATTATTCTGGATGGTGACGCACCACTGAACTTTGGCCTGTAAACCAATTCCACAAGCACAAGCACAAGCTAAGAGAAGAAAAGAAAAAAACGCCAAAACGCCGCAATCAGCAATCTTTTGCGGACAATCAGTGATCTACTTTTGTACCATACAAAAGCTCCTGTTATCTTATCAATGGCCATTTTGACCAATCAGAGTAAACGGATAACATCGACAAAGTTTCAAAGAAAGGTTCCTTCCTTGCCGCTTCCCTTTGATAGCCTGCAAACAGGCCTGTAGTTGATCCTGAGATGCATGGGTAGCGCTAGAGAAATGAGATTTATAGAGCGGGAAACCCAAAGAATAGTGGGTTTTCGGGCGGGGTTGGGCTTGCGGGGCTGAATTTCCAAGGGACGCCTAAAAGAGTCAAGATTGGGAGTCATCGCTTGAAATGTCTGGGCGTTGAGTTGGGCTGGAAGACTCATTCTGGTGGGTTTTTAGCGAACTTGTGAGTTGTTAATAGATATTGCGGAGGAGAAAATGCGTTAATCAGGATAAAGCTCAGTGAATAATTATGGGGCTCCTTGCCCGTGATATACCGTCTTGAGACCATGATATCTGTTGTGTCATAGAACCTCTACAGACAATGTTTCGGCACTTGTCTGCAGCTCGACTAATCCGGAAATTCGTACATTGAGACTTACATTGCAAAAAAGACTCTGCATCTGTAAGCTAATACGGCAACTGCATAACTTCCAACAGACTCTCCGCTCGAATAACATTGGAGGATCGCCCTTCAACCTGCGCCTCGTTGTTTTCACTCATGACCCCC
>MKGJ01000100.1:3496-24252 GCA_002018255.1 Bretziella fagacearum | reverse complement strand
ATATATAAAAGGTAATGTCGATATAGTCGGATAGACAAAGGATCAGAAGTTGGATCTGAACAAGAACGGCGTCCTCTTGAATCTCTGGGAAGGGTTTTTTGTGTAGTGTAGTATATGGTACCAGACCAGATATAAGCACAGATTAAGACAAAGAAAAAAGAAAAGAAGACCGATCAAAGGGTTGTTTTCTGAATGTTGATATTGCGAAGTGACGAGATATCGAAATATAATGTTGGCGAAAGAAATCGTATCAAAGATCTGTATAAAAATATATATATATATATTGTTGGTAAATAAGGTTGAACGAAAGGAATGAAAAAAATAGACACCTCGACCAGCGGCGAACGAAAAGAAAATTAAGAAAAGGTAAAAGAGAAACGAGGACGAAAGAACGTTCGTTGTTAGACTGTCAACTCCGGGATGATGAAAAGAAAGAGAGAAGAAAAAGAGAAGAAGAATGAATGGAATAGGATATGCAACGAGAAGAGACGGGACTCTTAAGTAAAAGCCGCAAGCCGGGGCCCATTACTCTCAAGACACAACGCATTGTCAAGTGCAAACCAGGGCCAGGGCGCTCGGGGCGGTCTCCAAGGGCTTCCAAGATGGATGGACGGATGGATGGATAGAGAGACTCCCAAACCAAAATCGGCCAGGAGTGGCAACCCGACTTTGACAGTGTAAGAGAGTCGTAGCGTTTGGCGAACCCTTGAGTGTGTGTGTATGTGAGAGAATCGGGGTCGTGAGTCAAGCATTTTTGTGAGTGCAACCTTAACATGCTGGGATGAGAGGAAACCCCCGCCCTGTTCTGCGTGAACTGTGCGACGTAGGCCCGAGTTTTGACCATGGACTGAAGCTGTGTTTCGTTCGAAGCGGAAGTAGCATCTCGAAGCCTGGGATGGGTGTTTTGGATTACCTTTTTTTTTTTTGGTGGTGGTGGTGGTGAGGGGGTGTGGGGCGGATACAGAATGCCTGATGAGAGTGACTGATCTCAGTAGTGTATGACCAAGTCCGTAAGGGGTGAGCACACGGGGGTGAGTGTATGTGAACTTTGTGATATCTCTTCCACCAAAAGGGTTTCTGATGAGGTGCATGTCCGTTGCATAAATTCAGAAGCGGCTCGTGAAGTATTGCTAGCTGGTAGGATCAGCTGTCCGGTAGTGAACAGGATGCTCAGGAACAGTAAAGACATGGTCTTGTTGCTCCTAGTCACCGATTGTTGCCCAAAGATTGGTTGCCGGCGGTGATACATCAGGTTGATGATGGGTCGCTCAGTCATCTTGAGTCTCATAAAGTAGATGAGTATTCTCATACTTGGTCAATGAGCCCGGAACATGAGATATCGTCTCCGTCTTGAGAGGAGTTGGGTTTGAGTAATGGAAAGTTCATGTTTAAATCCATAACTCCGATAATGGCAGTTAAATGGGCTGTGTATAGTCGAAGTTCAGATAACTATATCGAGTTCGTATGCGTGAGTTCATGATGCTTTGATATCTAGAATGACGGTTAGCATTGGTGCTGCTCATGCTTGGCTAAACGGCAAGCTTCCAAATACTAATGCAGGGCTATTGAACCGAGCATCAAATATTTTCAAGGTATAAAGTAGAATCTCGTTGATATCACCAACCGGCGATCCTGTCATTGCCTCTCTCGCCATTCAATGATTGCCACGAGACCTCCAACCCACCAAAAATCACCACTTGCAATTCCCTATATGCCAAACAGACTTCGGCTCCTTTGAACCGAGCCAAAGATGCTTCCATCCTCAAACATCTCCCATAAAATATTGAAGCAGTTAGAGCGGCCGCTACAAAACTTGTACCAACAGCAACCCGGATCGTGACGTCGAACGGGCCAATCAGATCGCGTCGCTTGGTGTACATCAATCAGGACATTGTTTCGGCTAGGGCTTGGGTGAGACTTACAAGCTGGGCTTTGACACAAGAACATGCAAAGAAATGGCGCGGCGAAACCTCGGATGCAAAAGCTTCCAGTAAGGAAATGGGGCGAGAAAAGTGAGGCAACTAGAAGATGGATGAAGCCGTAAGAAATTTGGTGGAAAAAGAGAATTGAATTTTTGAATTATTTAGAAAAGATAAAAAAATGGGTATTTTGTAGGTATCACCAGTTTTGGTAGTTACCCTACCATGTTCACATAAATTTGACTCAGAATTCAAATATGGAAAGATCAAATAATAAAAATTCATTTGCAAGTAACTACCTCATGGATTTTTTCAGTTATCTAATCGACCAATAGGAATAACCTCAATCTCACTAGTCTCCAAGTACACGATGGATCTAGAAGGGAGACAGAAAGAGAGTTCAATGTGACATGAGTGTTGACCGATGAAACTTTGAGAGATTCTTAATTGTTGCTGTGGGAATGAACATGAAGTAATGAGTTTCGGATCATCATGAACATTTTGTTGGAACATGACAGATTATGATACCGGATAAACCACTAGACCAAGACTATCGATATCCAAGTGGCTGTATGGTTGGTAATCAGGAATAAGAAAACTACACAAACTTGGGGAGGCAGGTGCTGTGGTCAAGGAACCATGGTGATGATATCAGGGTTACTGTAATGCTGTGCAACCCTAATGAACTAGACAATATCTGAATATCATGTGGAAACTTTTACTAATTCACTTGATACAAATGTTCAGCAGAATTAACAAATTTGCATGAATAACCCCTAGAAGCTTATCTTTCAACCACAATCCAGACTCTCCCGAGCCAACTCAGACACCACACTCTACCCCCCTTCCCAACATTATGCACAATCATCTCTACAATGCGAACTACTCTGTCTCGATCTCCCGTGTGGGAGACCCTTGAGTCTAATGCATCGCTTTACTGAATTGTCATAGAACTCATGCCTGTTAATTCAGTTACAAATGTCTCACTGCCCGCGAGATCGTCTTCGATACGAAGCGAATTCTGATCAATCATTCCAAATTGAGCCTCGTACGGCACTATACCAACGATTGCCAAGAATCAATCGTAGTGAGAATCACTTGGTAATTTTTAGTGCTCATAAATACTAGAACGTAGCTTTTGTCCTGAAATAGTTGCTGTGGTGGTGGCAGGCCACTAAAATGGTCGAAATAGTTCACCTGGGTCTGTTGGACTTGATGTTACCTAGCTGGTGATGCCACAGTAAGCAAGCTGGGCAGCGATCCATTTGTGTCCTACGAACGATTCAACTTTAACCGCGCCTCTGATGGTCCAGCGCGTCTTCATAATAAAGCTTGGCTTTAGTGAGTATGAAGGGAGTAGTATGAGGAATAGGACACTGCGTCAGAGTATCTAGCATCTGTATTATGGAATTATTACTAATACCTACTTTGTACAATACTACTGAACATTGGAAACAAGTTGAAACATCCTTGGGGGCTTTCGCCGACTCGCTTCTAGTACCCGGTTATGACTAAGTGGCACGGTTTAATGGTGGAATTAACAGTTGTGTACAAAATGAGTGAACAGTGGACCAGGGTCCAATATATGTTAAAGTGTATGAGAAAAGAAGAGAAGCGAACGTGGTGGAGATGGTATCGCCGAGTCCATGATTGTCAAGGGCGAAAACATGATCTCAGACGATCCCAGGGTCATGAAGAGTCGATAATTGCTGTGCTGTGAATACTCGTGATAAGTCTTGATGACTAGAGACCTAGCTGATGTATGCGGTGACAACTTTTCAACCACATTAACTTTTAGAATTTTGGCTTATTATCTACTATAGATCTCGACAAAACCTTCCAGATTTTCCAACCTAACATGATGGGACAACTCTGATAAACGCCACGCTTAAGCTTTGCGGCCGTAGGGAAAACATCAAGCATAGGGCAAAGCAATAAATATCGCCAAGGCTCGGGCCCCCTGATTAGAGCACTGAACTCCCTCCATTGTTTAATTCATCGACTGAGAAAACCTTGGCGGTACGATTTGAGTGGATTTGAACCATTGAAGGTAAAAAGAAAGGAAAAAAGAAAAGAAAAGAAGAAAATGGATGTTCAGGATCGTGGGGTGGATGTTTGAGCGATGATGTTTGCTTGGAGGGTTGAGATGTTGGTTTTTTTTTTTTTTTTTTTAATTTAATTTAATTTTTATTTTTAGATTGTGGGTTAATCCGTGAGGAGGGTGATGGAGTTGTCGCGAAGAGCATGGTTAGTTGATAGATGTAAGGACATTTATAGATATGTGAGCACGTACTTACCTGCATACAACGTTGACACTGGACGTAAAATGACAAGAACCAGGGCATCGGAAATATCCGACTTTAGTCACCGTTTTGGAACCCTTTGACCACATAAGCAAACACTTACATAGGAACCTGTCAGCACAGCGTTGATTTTATGAACAAGTTAAGACGAACCATGAGTGATTTTCCGGTGGTCTTCCGCTACCACATAGGGTAGCTATCCAAGTTAGTTGTTTTATCAATAAAGCCGTCTCGTTTGATTTTCTTGTTACAAAAAGGCGTAAAAATGATATTTTTAAAGAAACTGTACCTGTGTACCTATATTTGAAGTAGACTGTGCGCCACCCATAAAGAAGGGGGGAGGAGGGTGGTTGGGATTGAGTGGCGTGCGGGTTAAGTTTATGTTTAAGCTGGGTTAGGGGGGATTGAGACTATCTTGGGTGCTGTTAAGCCTTTGTGGTTGACGATTGATAATAATTTAATTCATGATAATATTATATTTAATGGAGTGTTGGTATCTATTACAAGATAACCAACAAACTCCTGCGATCACTTTGGGAAGGTATGGAAGGTGACTATGTAGTACAAAATTATCAAATCAACATACCTACTCGCAGTTTCTTGACTTTCTCGTATATTTTAACCATAATTCATTCTTGTAGGACCCCATCGGAGGAAGTGTATCAATGTTAAACAACGGAGAAAAGAGAAGAATCTAAAATCCCCTCAAATCCCCCAACCCAACCAAAATTATTATTTTTCCCTATTTAATTTTCTCACATTCTATTTCTTTTTTCTCTTTTTCGCCTGCATCACGTTTAAATCCTTTGAAACACATCTGTAAAGCAAAGAAAAAAAAAAGGTTGTAGCTTTGGCCCCCCCTCCACCCCTGGTTTAATTCTCCGCGACTACGGGTCTCGGTCTCAAACCTTTGGGCAAAGTTTCGGCTTCAGATTCTAGCGGAGGGACTAGCCTGGATGCTTTTTTGTCATTCGTAGCTCGGTGATGTCGCGCTTTCGCGACGATGAAGTATTTTGTTGAGAATTTTAACTTTGATTTACCGACTGTCAGACATTGTGAGGCTATTTTTTTTGCTTCTTCTTTCTTCTTCAAATTTACAGCATTTATTTTCTGGCGGTTGAGTATACTTGGTAACCGGTACCAAAGCAAGCAAGTACTTGGTTGAACGGCGATGCAGATTTGACGCCGCTGGCAGGAAATTCAGTTAAACTTTGGACAAGACTCACCTGCAACTGTCACGGTAAAATCTTATTTTAGATGTTGCACACAAAAAGACCCATGGAACATCGGCAACTGGCACCCGCAGACTCTTGTCAGTAATATTTTTTTATAACTATTCCGGAGTAAATTTATGTCTGACATGAGCTCGTGCTATAATATCAAAACTCTGCAGGCGCCGATCCCCCTTCAGTAGTAAAACTGTGCTTTCAAATAATGCATGTTTTTTTTCCTTTTTTTTTTTTTTTTATAAAAAAACCCCCCCTTTTTGTAAGTAAGCTACACAAAGGCTAGTCCGCCCAAGTGTCTTCTTCAGAGTTCTACGTCTTCTTCTTCTCTGAGTTGACTGTAACCAATTTGTGTCCGTGTTTCATCTGAGTGTCCGAGAAGTTCAGGGCTTTATCCTTGTCCTCCGTGTTGCGGGTTGTTTCTCTCTCAGGCAGGAAATAGAGTATCCGCAACGTAACACTGAAAGTAGTAATGTTCATGATTATTTCAAAAAAAAAGAAAAAAAAAAAAAGAATAGTCTCAATAATTGTGAGTTGGTTACATGTGAGAGTGGAGAGTGCTCAGGCACTAATATGAAGAAGGAAAGGATACTTGGAAGAACAGTATTGTATTAGTGAATTACTAAAGAAGAAGCATTGCCACTTGGGCTTCTCTACATACTCTTTGCTCAATGCATGGAGCCATTTCTCGCCAAGACATTATCTATCCATGCACAGAGACTCATAGAAACTTACCTCGCGTGCTCTTCTCTGTTCAAGAAGTATCTTGGAGGTATCTCGTACTCGACTCTCCCCGTTAGGACGACTCCATGTGTAGCCCTTTCGATGTTTTGTGTAGCCCAAGCCAAGATGTCTACAGAATGCGGTTATAGAATTCTCCGCTTCCTTGGCTTGGCTTGGCGTTAGAGATACTTTCAGTTGACAATGGAAAATAGAAAGTTGACCTCTATCCTCTTTTGGTTAGCGTCAACTAGACCTGGCTATCCCAAAGAACTCAACATGATATCAGAGAACCAGCGTGATAAATGGAAAGTATGTAACTTGAATATCTAAATCATATCTTACTATAGGCGACTCAAACAAACTTGCTACCCTTTACCACGTACAGATCAACATACTCATCCACCGATATATCCTTCAACTTATCCCCCATGCTAACCTCAACCATCCTCTTCACCGCATCACCTGCAAAATGTGACCCCAAATGTCTCTCAAACTTGTCCAAAATAACCGGCTTCGCCTCCTCCCTCCGTAGTCGATGTCCCAACGGCGCCTCCACAACCACCTCCGGCAACACCGTCCCATCATCCAACTCCATCGTCAAAGCATTCGCAATCGTCCGCTTCTCGGGGTCATGGTAGTCCCTTGTAAACTGCGGATCCTCCACACAGCGAATCTTCTGTCGGAGAGCTTCCACCAGTGGCGACGTTGCTGCCTCACCGTCGTCGGTGTAGTCGGTAGCCTCGAGACGACCAAAGACGAGCATGACGGCACACATGTATTGAATGCAGTGGTCGCGGTCAGCAAAGTTGGTCATGGGCTTGAATTGCTTGTCGATGATGCGGACGCAGGCTTCGTGGGTACGGCAGGTGATGGATTTGATGTTGGCGGCCGAGAGGTCTTTGGACTTGAGGTAGTTGTAAATCTTTTGCGAAGCCTCGATGGCAGTCTGCGAATGGAACTCGGCTAAGTAGTGCTGTTAGTAAGTTGCAGACGTAGAGGGAGAGCTTATTGATGCCCGTCATGTCAAGACATACCTGGATAAGAAACCTTGAATAGCACATTCTCCATCACGTAACTCCCATATGGCCGTTGGAACTCGAATGATTTTCCCTTGAACAACACATCATAGAACCCCCAAACCGGCGCACTCAACACCGTCGGAATCCCCGGCTCCCCCTTGGCCACCTTTAACGCCAAATTAACCGCCCGCTGACAAGCATCACCCGCTGCCCAACTCTTCCTCGACATCGTATTCGGCGCATGTCGATAAGTTCTCAGCGACTGCCCATCAACAAACGCCTGAGAAACTGCATCTGCCGTCTGCTGCTCACTTAGCCCCAACATCTTACTGACGACCGCCGCCGACGCCACCTTGACAAGCACGACATGGTCAAGTCCAACCTTGTTGTAGGAGTTTAGCAACGCCAAACATCCCTGGATTTCATGTGCCTTGATCATCGCTTCGAGGACATCCTTCACCGTGAACATCTTGCCACCAGCAATATTCCCGCCGGCGCGGTTCGTACGAGTAACCCAGTCGGCAACGGCGAGGATGGCTCCGAGGTTGTCGGAGGGATGACCCCATTCGGCGGCAAGCCAACAGTCGTTAAAGTCGAGCCAGCGGATCATGGCACCAATGTTGAAGGCGCCGTTGATGGGGTCTAGTTGGAAGGGGGTACCAGGGACTTTGGTACCGTGGGGGACCACAGTGCCAGGGACGGTGGGGCCGAGAAGTTTGGTGCATTCTTTGAAGCGGAGGCCTTCGAGGCCACAGCCGAGAGTGTCGAGGAGGACGAGACGAGCGGTATCGAACTATAAGGAGTTGTTTAGTTAGAAGGCGAGGGGGCATGGGAAAGAAAAAGAAAAAAGTTTGCCTTACAGCTAGTTTGGAGGTGATGGGGGTGTTGTGGACATAGCTCGCGATATCACGGATTTCCTTGTCGTATGTATCCAGTGAAGCCGACGCTGTAGCCGGAACGCCAGATAGGTTGGTCATTGTGGAAGAGAAGTGAGCAACCTGGGCTCTCAGCGGCATAGCAACGTCGTGAGAACTCCGAAGAATAGAGTTTGCAATGACGGGACTCGGGCGGATTAAAGAGCGGATAAATGAAGCCGACCTCAAAGATGACGAACGCAAGTTTCGCGTGATGGCCGACATTATCAACGAGCGGGGAACAACAGGACAGTACAGCCACCAGAATGTAGTTGGGTAACTGCTGATATCTAAAGGAAGGAATGATATCGTTTGGGCAGGTTTACTTTAAACGAGACAAAAAAACAAGCTTCAAAAAACCTTGATGGGGCGTCTACTTGATATTCACTAATGGCCTTGTTGGAGCTAGCAAGCGGCTCAGTTCAAATAGTAGCTTACATGGTTTTTAAAGTTGGAGTTGGGTCGGCTTAAGGCCCTAACTGGCCGAGGCTTTGTACTGGAGAAGGTCTGGAGATGACCTGGTGGCAGACCAACTAGAAAGATGATAGTCTGTAACTTGTCTCCAACTACGTACTTTGTTGTAGTGCACCGGATAACTCTATATTCATAACCCACATTTACACAGCAAGCATACGCATACATAGATATATAGAGTATGTATATATCCCAAAATGCCCCTCCCTGCCAAGTCCATAGCTTCAAGCGGAAATCCCCGGAACAATGGAGATTAGAATGTGGAGAAGTGGATCCCGCTCTGCTGCCACTAACAATATCCGCCTTCTCCAAAAATAAATGCAGCTGCCAAAAAACCCACGGGAAGCGGCGACTCCACTTTTACGTGGTTCTATTAGAGCATTTATGCAAGACATAAAATGCACAATTACAATGTACTTAATTATGTATGTAGCATAATTCCTATATTCTATAGCACTCGGAATTTAAAACAATAAGGATCATTACAGAAAGCTCACATAGTCATCTACAACAACAACAACAACAACAACGGTAAAAAAAAAAAGCAAGCCCTCATCGGGGTATAATGCCAAAAGAAAGAAAACCGAAAACCCTGAAAACAAAAAGAAAGGTTCTAGACCGATACAACCAACCCAATACCCGACCCTCCATCTTCTAAGCCGCTGCCGCCGCCAGTGCTGCCTACTACTGACGTTTTATTTTTATATCTGGAACCGCAGGTCTAACCGAAGATCCCGCAGCCAACAGCAAAATTGGACAAGGGGATCGTTTACCCGCAGGTTGTCCGTCCACCAACAAAAAGAAAAGCAAAAATAAAAAACAAACAAACTTGTGCTGAGGACCCATAGTAGAAAGAACGAAAGAAAGAAAAACGCCACATCAGCATCACACGCACGCCCTATTCCTCATCATTACACCATTACAGACTCCGTTGCCTTACTTTACTCGGCTTCACTGACGTCACTTTCTTCCTCATCAATCGACCTTGATTGCGCCGACTGTGATGACTGCTGACGCTCCATCTCAGCCGTCGCATAGGCTTCCTCAAACTCAGCTTCCAAGTCTTCAAGTAGCCCATCACCCGGATCTTGCGATAGCACTTCCTCCATCTCCTCCTCCTCATCTTCGTCTTCGTCTTCGTCTTCGTCTTCGTCTTCGTCTTCGACTTCCTCCTCTTCGTCATCGAGATCCATAGTCTCAGCCTGGAAGGCATGTCTGTTGGTGCCATTTCGTTGTGATGGCGCAGCGTCTTCATCATCACTAGGGTCGAACAGACCATCATCATCCTCGCCTTCCTCTAATAGTTCTCCCTCCTTCTCACGCCCCTTGATGAAATCAGAAAAGTTCGTCCCCAGGAACGATGGCTGGCGAATCGTCGGCGCCGGTTGTCCAGCATCCGGAAACTCAATCATTAGGCCACTGTAATCCTCATCGTCGTCATCATCAACAAACTCTCCCGCCGCCTTCTTCGGCTTGGGTTGTTCCTTGGGCTTCTCTGGTTCTGCGGGCCTAGCAACAGGCATAGATGGAAGAACCAGAGGAGCAGCATCGGCCTTTTTCTTAGCCGGCGCCTTCTTCTTGGGCTCCTTGACGGTCTTGGGGGCAGCAGCCGCTTTCTTAGTTGTAGCTTTGGTCGTAGCCTTGGTGGAGGCCTTGGTTGTAGTCTTCTTGGTAGTCTCCTTGGCCGTTGCAGCATTGCCGGTAGCAGAGGGCTTGGGAGGGGCGCTAGTATCGAGTTTCCCAAACTTCTTCTCGAGGGTTTCCGTATCTTCGTTTGGTGAGGTTTTGATGTTCATGTGGAAAGTAGAGTCTACTCTGTCGAGGATGAAAGCCTGGCGCTTGGGGTCAAACCATAGTACTAAGCGGCCATCTTTGGTGGTCCGCGTGCCATTGTAGGTGTATTTGCTATCTTCGGTATAGGCGAGATTGAATTCATTAGGAGTACCTCCTACAGGTCTCATGCGAGCTGAAGAACCATCCAATTCTGCGGGCTTGTGGTTATCTAAAGAAAAGAAGAAGAAAACGGACAAACAATGGTTAGCGCTGGATGGGACTTGTTGTAAAAGTTACATTTTTGCCTCTTTTTTGTCTTTGCGGTGCGTTCGCTATATATGGATGTTTGGGTTTGCAAGATGGAATGCTCCCATTTGCGTGCGGAATAAATACAACAAAGGCATCGATACAGGCAAATAGAAATAGAGACTCACAGCGAACACTAGTAAAGGTTTCTTGCCCGGAGTTTCCAAGGAGTGTGTCGCTAACGATTACGGGGTATTTGCCCGCGACTGTGGGGTCGATGATTCCGGGCAGAAGCGACATGTCGAAAGTCGAGTGATTGGATCGGGTTCGATTTGGCGATCAAATTATTATGATTATAGAAAGAAGAAAAAGAGATGCGAAAGTCTGTATATGAAATGCCGATTGAACGCGACAAGGAAGGAATATAGCCGGATTGAATTTCCAGGCGCAAGGACGGGAAGATGATGAGGGAAAATCAACGATAATCGTAGTCGGTGGGATTAGTATTTGAAAGATGAGAGAGAGTTCGGGCGTATGACGGAAATAAGTAGAAAGAAAAAGGGCAAAAAAGACAAAAAAGTCTAAAGTATTTATAGTGAACTCGGTAATTGAATACGACCACCGGATTTGGTTGTCGGATATATTAACAATGTCGAAATTGAAGTTGGACGGAACATTTCGCCATAGGCAGCATTCAGCGCCATCACAATTGATAGAACCCTATATTTTACTTTGGTAATGTACCTAGGGTTATCAATCGGTCAAGGAGTACCTACATTAGGTAAAATACATGGTGCTTAGAGTCAGAATCAGCACACCCTACAAAGTTGGCTTCCTGTCTTACAAGAACGACATTGATCAGAATAGTCAGAATAGTTTTGATCTCAATCCAATTCTAGGTACATGACTTTCAGTTAAACAAAAAGCTTGGGGGATCATAAAGTTACAAAATATAAGGAAAAAAAAACATTGTATACACATGGTCAAGCCCAATTTAACCCTTGTAGGGCTTGGGGCCGACCATCAGCTCAGGACGCACCAGCTGGTCAAACTCCTCCGACGTCAGAGCATCAAGCTGCAGCGCAGACTCCTTTAGGGTGAGGCCCTTCTTGTGGGCGTTCTTGGCAACCTTGGACGCCATATCATACCCAATCTTGGGGTTCAAGCAGGTTACCAGCATCAGCGACTCCTTCATAATGTTGGAGATCTTCTCCTCGTTGGCCTTGAGGCCAACAACTAGGTTCTTCTCAAACGAGCGCATAGCGTCAGACAAAATGCGCGAAGAGTGCAAAAGGTTGCGAATGACCAGAGGCTTGTAGACGTTCAGCTCAAACTGACCATTCATGCCACCAATGGTCGTGGCAACGTGGTTACCCATGACCTGGGCGCAAACCATGGTCAGGGCCTCGCACTGGGTCGGGTTAACCTTGCCGGGCATGATGGAGCTGCCAGGCTCATTCTCAGGCAGAGCCAACTCACCGAGACCGCAGCGGGGACCGGAACCGAGGTAGCGGATGTCCTGGGCAATCTTGTTCAGGGAAGTGGCGAGGGTGTTAAGGGCGCCGTGGGCGTGCACAACGGCGTCGTGGGCAGCGAGAGCCTCAAACTTGTTGGGGGCAGTCTCAAACTTGGTGCCCGTCATCTTGGTGACCTCCTCGGCAATGGCCTCGGCGAAACCCTCAAAGGTGTTGATGCCAGTACCGACGGCGGTACCACCCTGGGCCAGAAGGCGCAGCTCGGGCAGAGCACGCTCAACACGGACAATGCCGTAGTCAAGCTGAGCAACGTAGCCAGAGAACTCTTGTGCCAGAGTCAGAGGAGTGGCATCCTGAAGGTGGGTGCGACCAATCTTGATGATGTTCTTGGCCTGAAATTCGTCAACCTTGGCCTGCAGGGCAGTACGCAGGCTCTTGAGGGCGGGGATCAACTCGTTCTCAAGCTCCAGGACAGCAGCAATGTGCATGACGGTGGGGAAGGTGTCGTTGGACGAGGCGGAGCGGTTAACGTGGTCGTTGGGGTGAACAGGCTTCTTGGAGCCCTGGACACCGCCGAGAATCTCAATGGCACGGTTGGAGATGACCTCGTTGGCGTTCATGTTGGACTGAGTGCCGGAACCGGTCTGCCAGACGACCAGAGGGAAATGGTCGAGAAGTTTGCCCTCGGCAACCTCAGCAGCAGCCTGCTGGATGGCCTTGCCAATGACGGGGTCTAATAGATGAAGAAGATGGTGGTTAGAAGTATGTATAGAGGACAGACAAAAAACTGGTCAAGTATCTACATACCAAGGCCAAAGCGCATGTTGACCGTGGCAGCGGCACCCTTTAGGATACCAAAAGCCTTGACAATGGCAGGAGGCATGCGGTCCTGGGGCTGGTTGATCTTGAAGTTCTCGAGCGAACGCTCAGTCTGAGCACCCCAGTACTTGTCGGCGGGGACCTGGATCTCGCCAAAGGCATCGGACTCGGTACGGGTAGCGGCGGACATGTTGGGCGATGAAGTGTGCAGCGAGCGGAAAGTAGGAATGGAAGCAAGACGAATGGCAGTAGAGCGAGTGGCAGTAGCGGAGGTTGAAGTGGAAGAAGAAATAGCAGTCGAGAGAATTCTGGAGGAGTTCACGGTGGCGACGGAGCGAGACACGGATCTAGCAGCCGCACGCGCTGACACAACACTGCGGAACATCTTTAATGTTTGTAAAACCGGGGTTCTTTGTCTGTCAGATGATAACAAAAACAGTAATAAAAACGTCAGAAGGTCAAGAGCCAAATGGGCAATGGATGGGCACTGGGAAGAAGCTCCAATGGGAGGGCGGGCCGAGGGTAGCTCTTTGGGGTAGTTCAAGGGTTATTTAGCGGGAGAAATCGCTAGATTCATTCTTTTTTTTTTCTCTTTTTTTTCTGTCTCTGGCTTGTGCTGACCGGATTTGGTTGAGAGATGGAATTGGAGAATGAAAATTTCTAATGCAGGCAAATGGAAGCAATGAAAGCAACTGAAACAAGGCAAGACAAGGACACGTGAAGATTGAAGCAAGGCAATTGGATATGTTACTCACGAGAAGGACAAGAAGGGAAGGAGCAAGCAAAAAGCAAAAAGGCGCTTGGCTTAACGCTTGAAATCTTTTTTGCTTCGAAATGCAATCACGAGGCTTGTAGAAGATGGTGGAATTTGAATTTGAATTTGAATTTCCACCAAAGTTCCCCAGAGTTTCCCTATGAACCCCCATCAAAAATGCTCAATTTCTCGGATCGGGATTGTTCCCTTCTCGTTTCCGGGCCACATCCAAAATATCCTCACAATGCTATTCGCTGTTCTTCTACCGGCTTCGAGATCACACCTAAGCAGTACGAGGGTTGCCAGGGACGCCTTGTTCCCGAGAAAACCCGCATATATTTCGCTCGCCGGTCGGCATCCGGTCGGCTCTACGAACCCCGTCTTGCTGTCTAACAATGTACGAGAACTTGGCTTATCAGATCGGAAACCTTTCCCAGGCTGTTAATAGCCGCAAAATACGCATGTCACTTGTCCAATGCTAGTGTCCGGCCATCCTTTTTTCCTGCATTGTGTGTAGAGCCTAGCGAGGGAGGACTTTTCATATGCTGGCTGATGTCACTCTGAAGATCTGATAACAAAAAAGTGACATCGCATCTTAAAGTTCCCCGGATTCTCGCTCAAACAACAACTGCCTTATGCCTTATTCACAAATAGATGTCCTTGAATGGCCTTGGGGCGTGATTCTAATTCTTCTGACCGCAATTGAACTTCCAATGGCTCTCAATGGCTCGGAATATTTTCTCACTGAAGCCCCTTTTTGAGGCCCACTTCTCACCGACGAAACCCCAACTTTCTACACCGAACCCATCAGCCCTTGAACTGTAAATCACGTGACCTACAGAAGCTTCAATGCAATCCTACGGCAGGCCGGCTACTAGCAATCGCGCAGACCACCAGGAAGCGTTCCAACGTCAATCAAACAAGAGCTAATCCTTCATATACTAAAGTCTGTTTACAATATGATCAAGACAACAAGCTCTCCATTTCGCATGCTGCGTCAACTGGCCCAGCAGACACCCCGCTGTTCCACCCAACGCTGCCAAATCCTTGCACAGAGAAACTTCACCACCTCCCGGCTCCGGGTCTCGGAAAAACGCCAACCCGCCGATGAACCCGGATTTGAATCCCTAATTGACCATGCCCCCACCATGGTGCGCGTCGGCCAAAAGCATGGCATCGGTCTCTATCTTCTCGGTATGTCCCCTACATCCACATCTTCCCATAAACTATATATTCCTAACTCTCTTTCCTAGCAATTATTCCCGTCGCTGCCTTTTGTCTCGGTACTTGGCAGGTCCAACGTCTAGGATGGAAAAGCGACCTCATCGCCAAATTAGAAGACCGTCTCCTACGTGATCCCCTCCCTCTCCCCCTCCACGTCGACCCCACTGCTGTCGCCGACTTTGATTTCCGCCGTGTGTACGCCAAAGGTCGATTCCGGCATGATCAAGAGATGCTGGTAGGACCTCGAATGCGTGATGGGCAGCAGGGCTTCATGGTCATTACACCGTTGGAGCGCGAAGGGGAGGACTCGACAGTTCTGGTTAACCGGGGGTGGATTCCACATGCGATGAAGGATCAGAAGAGCCGGCCAGATTCATTGGTGCAAGGGGAGGTGGTGGTGGAGGGGTTGTTGAGAGAGCCATGGAAGAAGAATACGTTTACGCCGGATAATCGGCCGGATCGGTGGGAGTTTTATTTCCCCGATGTGGTGCAGATGGCAAGCTTGGTGGGGAGTCAACCGATTTGGATTGAGGCGACACTAAGTAAGTTCTTTTAGGATTTGAAGGTCCCATTGTTTGGCAATTTATTAACAGCATGCAGTTCCCGATTATCTCGTCTTTACAGACTACGAGAAGCGTGGTATCCCCATTGGCCGTGCCCCCGAAGTGAACCTCAGAAATACTCACGCCCAATATATTGTGACCTGGTAGGTGTTTCAAAGGGCATTCATTCATTCATTAAGCATTACATCAGCTAACCTATTTCCTTTATTTAGGTATGGCTTGTGTCTGGCCACCTCCATTATGCTATACATGGTGGCCAAGAAGCCCGCAGGCAGTGCTGCCACCCGCCGTATCAAGATGACCCACCAGTGGTAAACCTCCACCTACTATAAAACCACACAACCTCTTTACTCCTCCGCTCCTTCCTCTTCCTCTTCCTCTTCCGCTTCCTGTGCAGCCCGTGCCTTTTTGAGTTTCGGCGGCACGGGCATGCGGACCTCTTGCAGTAGCTCCCGGGGTAGATATCTGTGTGCCTGGGAGAACAAGGTCGCCGATGGACCTATTTGCCGCTGCCTGTATGATATCTTGTGTTAGCTATTTTGTTTGTTATTACTGTTTTGGTCTTGTAATATCAAATCACCTCACATCATGACATACCTCTTCATCAATAGCGTCACATCGCTCTCGTCAATCGTCTTGCGACCCGCATGCTGCGCATAGGCCTGTAAATCGGTACTAGACTGCTCAAAGAACCAGTCCGTAGCGAGATTCAATTGTTGGAGTGTCTCTGGTGAAATCTTTGATTTGCCCAAACCACTTCGTTGCGCAAACAGGAGAGCAATATTCTTAACCACAGTCGGCGGTAATGATGGGTATTCGATCCCATAGGCTGAGAGCTTGAGTCCCTTTTTGCGGGCTTCCCGTTGCTTCTCTTGTATCTCGGCATCCAAAGTAACATCTGGATAATCTTCAATCTCGCCGTTGTCATAATCATCCTCCGATTCCAAGTCCATAAGCGGTGGAAACTCGCCGATATTAGCTGGCACTGTCGCCTGCTCTTCTGCACCAGCTTCCGCCATTAAAACTTCGTGATGTGTCGGTTCTTCCTCGGGTGCTTCCAGATTTTGTAGCTGTGAAATATCGCCAAAGGGTTCCGGTGAATCGTGTGATTGCTCCCGTAGGGGAACAAAAGATTCTTCTTGGTTTCCAATCGACATGTCAGGAATGCCATTAGTCAAATCCTGGCGTGTTGTATCATCGATTCTATCAAGAAACACATCATTAGCATATCGTCAAAAAAAAAGGGAATATACCAGAAGCCTACCGTTGCATCGTCAAGTCTCTTGATTGGTCCGGCAAATCGTCCAAATCAATGTTTGGGAAAAACCCCGAGTCTACTACTACATCATCACTACCAAGTTGATATGGATGTACATCACTGAAGCGCATCTCACCCATACTCATTCGCGATAGTCGCCTGTCCACCAACATTTCGTTGGTTGCCCGTCTCGGAAACTCCATAGACTGCATTGTGATGTTTCCAAGAGTCTCATCCTCCAGCAACATCGACCTCGGTACCACCAAATCTTCATCCTCTTCATCCCCCTCATCCAATGGTAATGTAAATTCCGGCCGATTCATCAACATATCATCATCGTCATCATCATCATCATCATATTCCATTCCATTCGACACATCCATGGGATTTTGCTCCTCCCACTCCTTCATCGGACTCTTCTTATCAGGCGACGAAGAAGAAGTAGCCACCGGCTTACTCGCCGGTGCCAACGACCTACTCAACATCCGCAGCAAATCTCTCGGTGTCTCCCGTCTATCCTTTATACTCCTCCGTCTCCCCTTCCCCGGCGTGAAGACCGCCTGTCTCCTCAAATCCATAGCCCGTTGCGCTGCCCGTGCATGCGGTGTCGGCGCATTCACCAGAGTCTTTCGTACGGATGATTGTCCCCGGCGCACGCTGTTGAGGAGATCGCGCGGGGCGGTCTTGTCGAGGGGAGTGTGGACATTGCTGCGCAAGGGGGTTCCAATTCCATAGTTGCGACGTGCGGGGGTGGCGAGGGGAATGGGAATGCGGGTTGGGAGTGGCGAGAGGCCCGGATCAGACATGGTAGTGATAGAGAGTCGGGGTTACTTCGCTAGTTGTGGGTAGGTAATAGGGCGAGGGCGGCTAGAAGGTAGGCGGATAGGCGATTTAGGCTGGCAAGACTTGGGATGATGCAAAAAGTTTAAGATTAAAAAAGACTTTAATTTAACTGTGGGTATCGTTGGCTGAAAAGATAAAAAAAGAGTATGGAATTAATTGTAATTTTTGTTGTCAAAACCCGAATATCTCAATGCATTGACGCTGATGATGTCAATCGACGCGCCAACGCGGTTGAGCTTGAGGGTTGTCACATTAGCCTTGTGCGACAGATGCTTATCGATAAGAGCCAACCCTAAACATGGGTTATCGTCACACTTGTTCCAACAACATTTCAAAATCTCTTGAAAACGTTCGTTTCTCATTAAATAATATAAGTTATGTGATGATGGAAAATGCGCAAAAAAAAAAAAAAAAAAGGTATCAAAAGTGTTCCACCCAACCCAAACATTCGTGTTTTGTATCTCCACTCCGATATGGTCGTCGTCCTCCTCCTTATACAATCTTGATAGTGTTCAACTTGGCCTTCTCGGCCCAATCCGCAGGGAGATGAGTCACACAGCCAACCCGTGAATAACCTCCCTCTGAGTCGGGACAAGCACTAACAACCAGGCCGGCATATCCACTATTCATCCAGTTCATATAGGTCAACAACACAAAGATTCCCGAAGCCTCCACATCCTCCTCTGCGTCTTTGTCTGATGCTCTTCGTACGTACGTCTGCGCCTGCATTTCATCATACTTGAAATTTACCAAGGCACCATCGGCCCAAAAATGCTGCTTCTTGGAAAGAACACCGCCGCCCTTTCGGTACTGGATAATTTGCTCATTCCGACTCCGCGAAGTCGTAATGACAATCGGCAGTAGCGGCGTGTTGAGAATACAGCTACCGCCAAAGACGCCGCCATAGCGGTCACTAGGGGAAGTGATGGCTTCAATGTCAACGACGAGCGCCTGCGCCTGCGGGTTCTTCATGGCGTGCCAGGTGACACCACATTGTACAGATGCCCATGACCAACTAGGGGCCTTTTGCTCCGTTTTTGAACAGGCAGTCGGCTTCACCGCAGATCCGGGAATCGACTGCCACAAAAGGTCAAAGACAAAGGTATCAGCCCATAGGCCCGCAACGTAGCGGGAGGTACTAGCCTGTTCCATCTGGCTGGCGAGGCCACTAATGGCGGTGAGACGGTCGTGGCTATAGCGGAGTTTCCGCTCCGAGTACATTTTAACGAGGATTCGCCATTTGGCCGATTCGGAGACCTTGCCCAGGGTATCGGCTATGGTGCAGGTATATGGTGGGCATTGGTCTTCGATGCGGCGGTGGGTACGGCATTCGTAGACAATGGCTCCGGGGGCGAAGTGAACGGTGCGTAGGGCTAGGTATGTTTCTTGGAATGCCCAGGCACGGGAATATAAGGGACCATGACGGCGGAGAGTGGCCCACGAGGTGGTGAATGGTGGGTCAAAGATTCCTTGGACTGGCGGGGGGGACAGTGTTGAGCGACGGCGGAGAACGAGGGGGATTTCTTCGCCTTGGTCGGTGATGAAGGGGATGACGTGTGGTTTCCACTTGTCGTCTCTGGGGGCAAGGAACGGGGTGGCGGGATCTGGGGAAGAAGCAGCGGCGAGGACGACAAAGGCGTTGGCGTAGATTTCACCCATTTGCGTGACTTCGAATTCCCAGTCGGTCTGATGGTCTTGGAGGATGCAGAGGGAGTCGATCCAGAGGTAGGTGAGGCCGAGGAGACGGGCGACTCGCATGGCGTCGGTGAATACTACGGGTAGTTGCGTGGAGTCAATGCCGTTGAGGAGGGCGGCTTTGTTCATGCGAGTGAGCTGGAAGTGTTTGTCGGTGCCACGGCAGTAACTGAGGGCAGCCCAGGAGACCTGGAAACCGGATGGGTTGTATTCGACCAGGTGGATTTCAGAGTCATTGCTTCCAAGGTAAACGAGACGGGTTGGCACAAATGAACTGGGCCGATGCTGGCAAAACATGTGGTCACGGAAACATTGCGTGACGCAATCCTTGATGAAGTCGGCACATAGTGAGGGGTCTGAAGCACGGGGGGCAGCCGTACCAATGGCGGGACCTAGTGGGAGTTCATCCAAGGGTGGCTCCGGGGCATCCGGAGGCATCGGGATGAGGACTTCAATATCTATGCGAGAGCGGCGACCATTGACAGAGGGAAGGAAGTTGAGGCAGTTGATGACTAGGGGATAACCTTCACGAAGCATGAGGCAAATACACGGCGGGTTATTGCAATCGCTCTCGGTCTCTGGATCTACAGTTTTTAACCAAGAATCAGAGCCATCGGGCGTAATGAAGAACCGATCCATGGCCTCACAGATGAGCAGACAGTACTTGCAAGTGCGAAGGGGCTGGCCGGTCGTCGGGTCAATCTCTCGGACTTCGGCTATGCGACGGGGTGGAATGTCGACGAGCATCATGGCGGGAGGCATGGGGTTGATGGAGGGCGGGAAGGTCAAGCATGGAGTGGTGCCATCTTCGGAGAGGTCATCCCATTTGGGGGCGTTGTTGTTAGATTTGAGGTCGTTGGAGGTGATTTGGAAGTTGTTGCAGACGGGGCAGAGAGTGCGTTTGGAGGGTTTGGTCCGACCTTTGCGGAAGATGCTACCAAGGAAGGACATTCTTCGGGGGATGGAAGAGGAGGAGGAGGAGGAGGAGGAGGAGGAGGAGGAGTGAAGAGGCAGGATGGGCAACTATTGGGGGGTAGAGGTTGAAAAGGGAAGGATGATTAGTGCATGTGTGTGTATAGTAACCAGAAGATGGATGTCTCGGAGAACAAGTAGCCGGCAGTTCAGATCCAAGGCAGCAGTAAAAAGTCCGTATATATTCTAAGAAATGTCTTGAGGATTTTGTTGATATAGCAGTCGAGATTCAGAAATATATATATATTTATAAAAAAAAATTATAAAAAATTATAAAAAAAATTATAGAAAAAAAAACAAGAAGAGAAAACAAGAATCTCTGGATGTTCTAGAAGGCTTTGTCGGTTCGAAGAAATATAATGATAATAGATGATGATAATAATGAGAAAAGAATAAGGAGTTCAGACTCTAAAGTTGCTCTCTACCAAGAAACCAATAATGGCGGCAAGTATATGTACATGTACCCAGAGTATAGAGATGATGAAGAGAGTGATGGATGGTTTGATATAGGGTACATGAGAAAGATGTCGTTGGGTGGGTGGTCAGACTGTAAGCC
>MKGJ01000099.1:13799-58836 GCA_002018255.1 Bretziella fagacearum | reverse complement strand
TTTTTTTTTTTTCCCTTTTCTCACAGAGCCTCGATCCCTCCCCTCCCCTCCCCTCCTTTCCTTTGTATTTTCATAGCTTGTTTCTTATAAACTCCCCCTCCTTATATACCACATAACACAAAATAGGCCATGTCTATTCTACCAAAAACAAGAACAAGAACAAAAAAGGCCGTCATGATTCTTTTTTGTTTCTTTCCAAGTATGCACAGTGCAGACTAGTATTTATCCTCGATGGTTCATTTCTGACCGATGACGGTGCAGATCTCCCGGGCTTTTTCTGTCTTCTTCCTTTTGTTGACAACAGAATGGGCTGTGTTGATTGCTTTTTATGGATTCTTTTTTTCTTTTTTTCTTTTTCTGGATTTTTAGACAATGATCCTGTGTGAATACACATGTAATGACTGACAATGCCGGATATCAATCCCCGAGCACTGCCCTGGTAATACGCAATGTGTATGAGTATAGATATATATATATGTTTAGCCTGAGGATTGCCCCCCCCACATGCAAGTCAAGTGACGGAATGCATCTTTGCAACCCCAATGGATCGAGGAATAGGATAGCTAGCTGTTTCTTTGGTTTTTATTTTTTCTTTCTTTTTGTTTCATATGTCGCTACAGTTCAGCCGTTGATCGTCGTCATCGAACTCGTCACCAATAACTGCCCTCATAACCCCCAACCCTACAATGAATCAATCCTTCAATTGATAATGTCACATGTGCCGAGACCCCCGGGGGCTTACGCAACATCTTTTCTATTCAAGGACAGGAACACGCCACGCCACATTTTCTAATAGTAGTAAAGCTGTCTCCACACTGTTCTCCGAGTTCCGTCACGTCGTTCGAGATGCAGGCTACGCAATGTGGCTCCGTTACGGCTGTAACCCCTGTCTCCACTCATGAACACATCCAGTTGGTGGGAGCGGCTGGGTCGATGGTGGTCTGTCTAACAGTGTTAGATTTGATACTAGGGAGAGGGGNNTTCTCTTCTCTTCTCTTCTCTTCTCTTCTCTTTTCTTCACTTACAAATGGTCAAGATACACCTCGTGTTCGTCTATCAACCCCTTGTGTTTGGTGAGGCTGGTGTTACTTTTACCGGCCACTGCTAAGGGTTTTTTATGTTGATTTATCTTTAGTACTATTGCCCAATACGCTATTCCCTGGTATTAGTCTTAGTATTCGGAATTATTAAGCTTCTGATAAAAGGGAGATTTCCAACCAAAGATGCTTGAAATTGTTGATTTAATAAAAGATACTATGATTCAAGGATCTGGGAATAAACCTTTGTCGTTGTTCACCATGTCAACGTCATCACCATCTTAGGATCTCAGGGAGGGAGGGGGGGATCCTGATATTGTTGGGTGCCTAAACAACAAAAGCCAATGTAATATAGACAACGCTAACGGCAAAATACATACGCAATACTTTATTGTCAGACCATTATGGGTGGGATGTTGAATTGGAATCCATCAGGTAGAGAAGACTACGGACGGAAAAGTGCATCTGAGAGAGCTATGAATATCTGTTATCAGATCTTGGCATAGACTACTACCAACAAGTATTCTCTCTCTCTCTCTCTCTCTCTCTCTCTCTCTCTCTCTCTTTCTCTCTCTCTTTCTCTCTCTCTAACTGATTATAGCGGTGACGCCAACTCTACAGGTCATTCTGTTGGGGTGTCGGTTTTTTTTTACGTTTGTTCGCCCCCCCCCTGAACCCACTACCTCCTTCATGTTCATCAGATCACCTCAAAACATTATTGTTCTTATGCTTCTTCTCCCCCTAGCTGTATGCATGCAATGCAGCACTTCTACTCCCTGCTGAGCTGGAATGCAAGGGTGAAGGAAAAGCAACGAGTCCGTTAAAACTGTGTAAAAGATGGTCGGAAATACCGCGTGGCCAACTGGTCAAAAAGAGAAACCATCACATGTGTTTCCCGTTCCCGTGGTTATCTGGTCTGTTCTTGAACAAATCATACCGTCATCATATCAACGCACAGCCCGACGAAAACTTTGCTCCACCATAAGAAAATCCCGTCAATCACATCCATCCATCTTTGCTTCGTCAATCTGCAAATCTTTCACCTCCTGAGGAATTTCTGGGACAATCATTGCCAGTACAAGTTGGTGTTCCCAACTCTCGGACTGCTTCTTTGACAGAACGGCTAATCATGGTGTTGCCCGTCAATAGAATCTCTCCCAGTAAAAAAAAAGTTGCTGCATCTAATTACAACTTGCCATGTCCTGTAACTGTATTTCATCAATTTATAATTCACGTTTCCACTGATAACATGTCTCACAGTATGCTGTTGTACTCTAAAACTATCACAATTGTAATAGTAACACCATCTATATCTCCATCACCTCGCCTGAACCTGCTACTACTCCACAGTGTCCAAGACCCTCATTCAAAAGTTTCACCTGGAACAACCGCTTCTACCTACCGACCATTCACCACAATCAACTGGTCACGGGCACAGGTACAGAGTGCTGTCGGTAGATCGGACGTCAGCTCTTGACTGTGATAAGCCGGTAATTGATCTCGGCCAGAATGACAATAGTATGGACCTTGAATCTGAACCCAAGGTGATATCTCAACAAACTATGTGTCCTTGGTCTCCATAACAAGCTGAATAATAACATTTGAGATAATAATCAATATTGGTATGACGAACTTGAAGCCATAACGAAGCCAAAATTTGGTGTACAACAAGTTATCGATTCTGTGGTTGCAAGGTTCAACATTTCCGGGATAATCAGTGGGAAATCCCGAGCTAGGTCACGTGAGCTGATACCATCAGATCCGATTGATTGGCTAGCGCTTCCGTCCCCAGTCATCAATTCCAAGACTAAAAAGAACAAGTAGGCGAAATTCTAAGCGTGATTGATTGAAGGAAAAAAGTATTTAAAGGTAGGGGATGATGGAGATGTTGGTGGTTGCTGGGGTTGGGAGAGGGGTTGGGAGAGGAGGGNNNNGGGGGGGTGTTTTTGGGGTTGAAGACGCCGACTCATTTTCTACTGAATCATCAAAAATCTCGTCAAATCAAGGCTTCCCATCTCAATACGCCTAAAACCCCAAGTTCAACCCTCCTCAAGAATATTATATAATTATTACAAAATACCCTGTAATTATCGTTTTAGATTTTGTATCCGCTGGCTTGCGCTTGGCCTTGCCCTTCTTTGTCTGATCATAGAAAATAAAATAATCACGACCGAATTCCCATTCTCGATGACGCAATATTGATCACCGAAAAAAAAAAAAAAAAAAGTCAGATCATATATATATATATATATATATATATATTTCCATCATCTAAACCCTAATACTGGTGCTGATTGTTCAATCAGTCATCCATCAAATCACTCAATCATCGCTTGATTTCAAATAACTCCACCTCTCTTTTGCTATATCCATTCTACATCATACACCCACCCCCTTTCAGTCGTCCCTTCCAATATTGATAATGAGCCGGCTCTTATCCGCTAAACGCTCTGCTTGTCGCGCCCTCTCCGTCCACTTTCACTCCCACCTTGCACTCTCACTCCCTTCCCGGAATTTCCCCACCCCACTCTGTGCATCATTACTACCCCCGTGTCCTCCCGGCCCCTCACGGTCTCGTCCCTTAACCAACACCACCGCCAAGTCCCTAGTTATCAAGGCCGAAAATACCGAGCCCGCCGATTTGACTATAATCGGACCCAACTGGGACCCCGAGTCACCGCCACCAGCACTCCCACGGTTGCCCTTTAGATTCGAGACGGGGATCGGGTTGTTTGCTAAGAGGAAGCCGAGGCCGTTTCCGCCGCCGTTTTTGTCGCCGCCGTCGGGGAGTTTCTCGGAACCGTTGAGTACGCATGCGTTGCCGAGGATTAATGGGGAGATGATTCGGGGGGTGACTAATGGGGATGATGCCGTATTCGCGAGTGACTACTTTATTTGCGCCAACGATGGCGTTGGTGCTTGGTCAATGAAACCTCGTGGCCATGCTGGGTTAGTTACATCCGACATGCTTGGATACTTGGGGACTTTTACAATTGCTAACACCATCTCGTAGTCTTTGGTCACGTCTAATACTTCATTACTGGGTGTCTGCTATAGAGGGCGATTCCATTCGTGCTGCAGACTCAAATACCATGTCTATCCCTAGTCCCGGCTTTTCTCCTGACAGCATTCGCTATCTCCAGGAAGCATACGACAACACTGTTGGTGCTACTACCGGTGCTTTCGAGTGTAATGGCACCACCACCGCAACTGGAGCCCAATTACACTTTCGCATTAGTCATGATGGCCCAAAGCCAGTCGTTCACGTTACGAACTTGGGTGACTGCCAGGTACTCATCATCCGTCCGTGTACTCATGAAGTAATATTCAAGTCTACAGAGGAGTGGCACTGGTTCGATTGCCCAAGACAACTGGGGACAAACAGTCCAGATACTCCCAAAGAAAACGCAAAAGTTGATATTGTCGACATCCAAGTCAACGATATCGTTCTGGCCATGTCAGACGGTGTTATCGACAACCTCTGGCAGCACGAGATTGTCGATGTAGTAATGCATAGTATGGAGCGCTGGGAGGCTAACGAGGCGGGAGAGCAGGATGCAATGGATCGTATGAGGTTTGTTGCTGAAGCGCTCATGGACGCTGCCAAGGCGGTGGCTTTGGATTCATATGCCGAGAGCCCGTACATGGAGAGAGCTATAGAAGAGGGTCTTGCCAGTGAAGGGGGGAAACCCGATGATATCAGCGTTGTTGCAGCCCGCTGTGTCAGTAATGAGTCATGAATACAAGTACGCTATCACAAGCATGCCCAAACCACATGCATTAACACATGAGACCGGACCGGACCTGACATCCGGCCCCTAGATACCAGCCATTGTCTGATTTTTTTAAATATAAACTCCCATTTTGTTTTTTCTTTTTCTTTTTGTTTCAATGCGTCGCTTCAACCGACACTGCCTCGAACATCGGTCCAATAGACTATATACAGTAGTGTTTAATACATTTGCACACATATTTTCACATATATACATGACCGTCACAGGATAATGTCAATAAAGAAGTGAAAGTGAACAGCCACAATGAAAAAGTGATATATCATCAACGAACAACCTCAGCTTGGGGGGTTAAGGGTTGAGGGTTAGCCACATGCCATAGATATAGGGTTATTTACATTGCCTTTGAGAGTGGGGCGCTATTAGGCGGTGAGGCCAAACTTTTTTTTCCTGCCGTGCCAAAAAAAGTTATGTAGCCTCGAGCGCATGACGATCGTGGGAATACCTACCAAGAGTATTGAAATTTATCTTTAACGGTTTGGCGCTTGATCAAAGTCTCTCTTTTCATCACTGTGTTTCATGTATATCCAACGCTCTACAGCTCTCTCTTATACACCACCACGCTATCACTTTCCAACACAAATCTGAATCCCCTAAAACAATATAAACTACAGCCATGAGAGGCCAGCGTTCTAAACAGTATCGCAAGCTGGTAGCCCAGTACCAGATGGCTTTTGGCTTTCGCGAGCCATACCAGATTCTTGGTATGTAGTGAAGACAATGCGCAACTGAACAATCCACAGAAATACAGCTACTAACCTAGCCACAGTTGACTCTGAGATCATCAAGGACTGCCACCGCCAAAAGATGGATCTCGTTGGTCTCTTAAGACGCACACTCCATGCCAAAGAGATCAAGCCCAGTAAGTTTTATTCCCCATCACCGATTACTACTCCTAGCCCCCTCTTAAACTACCACTAACCACTCTCCCTTCATTAGTGGTCACCCAATGTTGCATGCGCCACCTCTACGCCCAAAACAAAGACAACAGCATGCGCGACGTCATCACCTACGCCCAAAACGAATTCGAACGCGGCTTCTGCGGCCACCACCCCGACAAATACCCCGAGCCCCTTAGCGCCGCCGACTGCCTACACTTCCTCGTCGACGGCAAGGACACCGGCCGTAACCCCAAACACTACGTCGTGGCAACCCAGGATCAGGATGTCCGCCGATTCATGCGCTCCATCAAGGGTGTCCCGTTGATCTTTGAACGACGTGGCGTCGTTATTATGGAACCTATGGCAGATATTTCGGTGCAGGAGAAGATGCGCGAGGAGCTGATGAAGTATCGGGTAGGGTTGAAGAAGGTGGCTGGTGAGAAGCGGAAGAGAGAGGCGGAGGATGAGGTGGAGGAGGGGGAGGAGGAAAAAAAGGAAAAGAAGGAGCGAGAGGTGGAGGAGGAGGCAGATGGGGAGAAGAAGAAGAAGAAAAAGAAAAAGAATTATGGGCGGAAGCAGCCGAATCCGTTGGCGGTTAAGAAGACGAAGAAGCCTGTTGTTACCGTTGGTCCTAAGAAGACGTCGACGGCAGCGGCGGCCAAGAAGAAGATGGAGAGTGATGCGGATAAGAAGAAGCGGAAGCGGAGAAAGAAGGCGGCGGCTGATGGTGGTGATGGGTCGATTGCGGCTTTGGTTTCGACTCCGGCTCCAGCCGTGACTGTGGGTGATGCGTAGAAAGGGGAGATCAAAGGCGGATTTGTTGAGAGTTATTTGCATTTTCCGGAGTTTGGGATCTTCTTCTACGGCCGTGGAAAAAAAAGTACCGTCTTTGTTGGTTCAGTTAATACATACTGTTTCGTTTCCTTATTGATACCATATATTATCATCTTCATATTGAGGTTTATGTTCACGTTAAGTCCAGTTGAATGGGGAATAAGAACAACCGAATATCTTCGGTTTTGTGTTCATCTTTGTTACTGGTACTGTACCACTGTAAACCATAGAAATCGCCAAGTCTGCCTAGCATAAAAAAAAAACAGAAAACCCTCCGTATACACGGCTGACCGGCCTCTCCAAGTTCGTTGAAAGCATATGTTGACCCAGATCCACCCGCAATAAACATAAACCCCAAAATCCTGAATGTCGAAGTTGTTTGGTGATACAGTTGTAAGTATCATTTGACTTACTTCAACTTTCCGGAGTATTGAGGTCTGGATTTGACAGAAGCCTGGCCACAATCGCGGCGAGTGGAGCAATGTCAGACCTTTGACGACGAACTGGGTCATGCGAGAGGTAGTCATCGCCAATGATGGGGCTTGGGTTGGAACATCCCAGACTGAGCCGTGGTATATCTACTACCAGTGTGGATTTGCTGATGGACATTCATTTCGAAGGCTGATTGTTTGTTCCGGGTCGGAGTCGGTGCAAAGTACAGGAACGGAACGATCACCGATCCATCGGGAAGATCAGCGAGCTGCGTATTGGACCCAAGGTACAAGCTAGAAGCATGGATCCAAGAAACCTGGGAATTGATAGGTTAGTTTCCATGAAGAACGAAGGCAAAGATGGTTAGACATGAAGATACTTACGAAAAGCATTTGCTGCCAAAACGCCCAACCCGCCGAAGAATACGACCAGAATATGATCTACGTGCGAAGTTGACTGGTCAGTGGATGGGTTCTAGGTATCAATAGACGTGGGAACTTACCAAGTTGTTCTCGGAAGATGTCAACACGTACTATGAAACTGTTCACAGCGAGAAAACTAGAGTCGTGATGGTGGGACGGGGCATATTGCGGGAAACAAAAAGGAAAAAGAATAAAGGACAGAAACAAGAGAAGACAATTGAGACAAAAATGGTAGACGGATGGACCCACTAGAGACTTATTTTTTGTGCGCACAAAGATTAATGAAAATTAGGGCTCATCTATCAATTTGAGGTATGTATGAGATGGGTACAGCATGATATCTGATGGTTTTGGAAAGAACATCACGAGATTGTCGTCAACTTCCTAAAGCGGAAATCTGTGGCGTGGGAGGCGGGTTACGGAAAAACCAGGGCTGTGAAAATTGCCCCACTATTCCCCAGTTAAAGCTTCCAACCATAGGGAGAACTCAAGAACAGAAACTAGCAGCCTATAGAGACAACCAAAGATTATACCATGTTCTTCACATCTGTTCTCCGTCAGTGCCGTATCACACTCTTCACGCGCACAACTTGTGGGCTGTGTGATACGGCGAAGGGGGTGCTTGAGCAACTGCAAAAAACGAGACCGTTCGAGTTGAAGCAGGTGAACCTCTCGGAGTCGGGGACACAGGCGTGGAAGGATTTGTATGACTTTGATGTGCCAGTGGTAAGAAATATCCGACTTCTCTCTGGCGATTGGCCCCGTTTCATCGTTATGTTGCAGAGATATTTGTTATAGTACGTATGTATTTGATTTAGCATCGCTAATGCTCTATAGATTCATATTGCAAAGGCTGGTGCGCCAGAGGAGATGCCAAATGGGGCGGCCAAAGCAGTTAAATTGATGCATAGACTAAACCCAGTTGAGATTGAAGCCAAGATGGATTTGGTTGAAGGGAAAATCTAAGTTGACACCTATTTTGAAGTACTGGGAGGCGATACATGGTTTGGTAAAGAGATAGTCACGATTTTCCATGAAGATTGCAGGCGGTTACACCTTGTTGCGCCTCTAATATACTGACAAGACGTCATGAAACCTCTCCATCACTTTATTTGATACTCTGAGTACATTTTATCATGGTCATATGACAATAGATATCAAAAATGTATTCAAAAGAAACGCTTGCTAGTATATAACCACCCAAAATCCCGTAAACCTGTAGAAATGATATGCAGTACCCAAAAGTTTATATTGAGAACATTCACCGATATACCGTACAAAAAACCAACAAACTCATACCGGGAAAGTACCTGGCGCCACGTTATCTCGCACGTACATGTGACAAAAAAAAAATTTGCCCTACTACTTTTCGTAGGCAGGTAACTGTTCGTGGCTGGGATCGGTGTGGTTTTCGTGATGACGGATTATATCATCACGTGGACCATTCGTTGAACCCACACTACCAAAATCGAATCCGCCATGAACATCAAGAACTGGCGCCATCGGTTCATGTAGTGGAGGAGCCGAGGGACCAGGAGGCAGCGCTGAGGGTAACAATAGTGTTGAACTGCTACTCTCGCCAGCGTTGTCGACACCAGCGGCATCATCGCCAGGCGAGTTCGGTGGCCTACTAGCCTCCCCAAGGAGACGCAGTCGCTCAAGTTCAAGTTTGTCTTCAGCATTCACGGAAGATCGTCCAGCTTCAAATAAGAACTGGTGCATGGGTAGTCGTGATGATATTGGACGATGTGGATGATGGAAGTTGCGAGGAATGGCGGGCGGCGGCGGATGATAGAGTGACGCTGATTCGGAGGGTGCATGAGGGTGCAGTGGCGGCGCATCATAGGGTAGTTCAACTTCCTCGAGAGTCGGAGCAGAGGGCCCAGCGTATGAGCCAGGAAGAGCAGAAGGAGCAGCATAATTTGCTTCCAGGTCATAGATATCATTATCAGCCGGCGGAGCTGAGGGTTGCATTGAAGAAGATGGGCCGTCTATGGGTTCATCATTAACAGGAGGTCGACTAGGTAGTAGAATTTGCTCCTGACGTCGCATGCGTTCTTTTTCGCTTAATTGTGAATCGTCAACCATGTACGGAGCTGGTACATATCGAGGAGCATCGCCATTGATAGGTGGTGGAGAGCCCATTGAGGACGAGCCAACACTTGGATGAGGGGGAGGTATAGGTCGCTTCTGGTCTGGGATCCAGTTGTTTGGCGACTCATCCTGGCTGACAAGTGAAGGGCCATTCGTTGATGATCTTTGAGCTTGGTTATCAAGAGCCTGTGCCTGTGCCTGTGCCTGAGCCTGCGCTTCGGCCTCAGCTTGGACATGGGCAGCTGCTTCCTTAGCTAGTCTGGCGGCATCCCGAGAGCTATCTGTAGTGCCAATGACCAAGGGGAACCAATGATAAACGACCCCCTTTTCTCGTCTCAGTTGAGAGGTCTCGACAGGAGCTAGCATGGGGTTTCCTTGTGTCGCCTGTGAATTGACATCGGTGCTTGCCATCGTTCGGGGAATGGTCAAGAGTGCAGATGATGATGTAGCACCACTCTGGAACTGGTTTGATAATCTGCCGCCAAGATCAACGATTATTTCAAGAAAATATCGAAAACTCAACATTTGACCCGGAACATGTGCAATGGTTGGGAATGCGTCCTCGGGAATACGTATCGAGACCGTCACGGCGCTGTCCAACGTATCGGGGTTGACCAGCAATGGAAGAATTATCTGCCGCAGATCCTTGCGGAAGACACTGACTGAGCTTGTTGATGATAGTGACAAGCCAGCAAGCCCCGTCTTTGACTTGGGAAGAACATCTTCCGCCACCATCTTCATAAGTTCTTCCTTGGAAAGGTTGGGGTCAAACCAACCAGCAACGGGCGAAGTCTCGATACGAGTCTGGCGGAAAAGAGTAACGATGATGCCGTGCATACTCTTTAGTCGTCGAATATGTTGTACTGAAACCTTTGCGGTTATGGCATCGCCAGGCAAGTATCCACCTTTCATGAGCTCCAGGTCGGCCCGGATAGTATTCTTTTCGACATTGGCTGCCTTTACAGAAACATGCGGTGTACCGGATCCGCCAACAGAGCCGCCTGTTGAGGATTCTCCAAGTCTATAACTGATAGCTGTACCAGTCCCGGTGCCAGTCCCGGTACTTGCAGTGCCAGTTTCTACGCTGGTTTCACTACGTAAATCGCCCTGTTCTGAGTTGCGCATTGGCCGAGGGTCCTCCGAAGTCGCTGAGGGTGCAATAGACTCGGCATCCTCGACATCTGCAAGCGCCTCCCCGATGCTATTCCCCGGCAAACTTGGCTGTCGCTCAAAACTAGTTGTCTTTTCCATGCTCGGGGCCTTCTTACGTCGACTACGCCGTGATTTTGATATCGGCTCCAGTAATATATGAAATGACGGAGGAGGTCGCAAGGTTCCAACATCAATCCTTTCACTGAGTGATACAGGGCGGTTGCATTGTACGGTCGGGCCAAGTGCAGTTGGCCGAGTGAGCGTGGCAACAATATCGTAGCAGATTGTACCGCGCTCAAACTAATAGCAGGGCCAGTTAGCACAAGATCAGAGATTAGGGGATAACCCCGGAAGGACGGAAAGACAAGAGCAGCAAAATTCCGATACAAGCATGGGGGAGGGAGTGGGGGGTCAGGTAGTGCGTACATCAATGTTACTTGGGAGATTGCGGTCCGGAAACAGTAATGTGAAGGCAAAGCGATAACGGCCACGTTCCAATTTGCCCTCTCCACTGAGTACTTGTTCGTCTTGGAACAGAGTGGCATAGCCATTGCCGTGATACTGAACTCCGGTTGGGCCGGTTGGGGGCACAACGGAGTCGCGCACGGCGGGTGTGTTTTTGTATACGCGGATGTAGCCATGAAGTGCCACAGTCAAATGGGTGATACGAATAGGCTTCTCGGTCGCCAGCACCACCCAGCCCTCCAGTGTGTCACCAGGCGCATAGACTTTGTATGGCCATTTTGGCATGATGTGGAAGTCGGCAGGAGGCGCTCTCATCGGGCGAAATGGCAACAGGCGCGAGAGCAGCTTGCGGCCGGAGGACGAGGAGCCGGTCGTCTTTCCGCTCTTATTATTCGCGCCGGAACCATTTGACCTGTCGTTTGTGGGGCTGATGGGAGAAGTAAGGCCAGAGTTGGGGGCAAAGTTGCTAGAGTCTCGAGGAGGCTGCTGCGGCTGTTGGGAGTGCTGAACGCTGCTCATTCCTCTAGAGGGTTGACCAGAGGCTCAGGCCAGGCGCAATGAAGGCGCTGCCCCAGGCCAGGTCTTGGAAGCGGGAGTCGGGCCAAGCCGGTGTCAACAGCAAGGGAAGGAAGAACTATTCGGGCAGTTCGGGAAGAATTCTCAAGAGAGAAGCTTGGGTCGGAGACTGAGGCTGTCGAGATAGTTATACTAGAGATCGATTGTCGTGGAGAAATGGTTATTATTCGAGGGGCTGGCAAGGCCTTGTAATCAGTGTTGAGGCCAGCGTCGCGATAAATGGTCGATGATGTATGGTAGAATGGTAGCGACAGAAGTAGGAAACAAGGTCGTTAAATTGTAATTGAATTGTTGCGATGAATGAAGAGACTGGCAGGCTAGAAGCATTGTCCGGATCCGAAGATAATGACTAAAGAAAAGAAAAAGAAAAAACTTGATGTGCCACTAGGTTGTAGCCGGCAAAGACTTATGTATGTATGTATATATGCGCAGAGATGTGGGCAGTGTGTCCAATCGAGACAATTGCCCAACGGTAGAAGGACTCGATGGAATGGAGACGGCGAAAAAATTCACGTTGAAGGTTTCATGAGCAAGCAGACCAGACCGTTGGCTGTCCGCTGATTGAACTATGCTATGAGGAAAATGACTGATAGTTTCGAAGAGGATGACTAGCGAAAGGATTGAAGTGCGTTGCAGCAAAACCGTGGAAGTCGATGGGACTGACTGGAATTGTATGTAGAACTTTGGGGGAAGCTTAGGCGTGTTTCTTCTGTCAAGTTGCTGGTGAAATTGCCGGGTGTGATTTATTTTGGTTTCTTCGGGGGGGGGCTGTTCAAAGTGTTTACAATGAATTGATTCACCAGTTCATGGTATCGACTGAGCAAAGCGCTTTGCAAAACCACTGCAAGAACAACTGCATGATGTAGGTAGATACTTCATTCATAGGCGGCTCTGATGATCCAGGTAAACCTAGGTGACATGTGTACATCTTCTATTCTGAGGCACCTCATCCCCCAAAGAATGTACAAATAGCCTCACGAGAGGCTTGGTTTAACCCTAGAAAATGCGCAGCTTGTGGTATAGCCTTCCCCAGGTCTGGGCATCTATACATTTCCAACAATAGCTTTCCCTCCTCCTCCCTCCTCCCTCTTGCACTTGATCCCCATACCTGGAACACTTGTAGTTTGATGGCAGATGTCAATTTTGTTGCTTGGCGTTTGCCAACCCAGTATCGAGATGCATATGCCAAGATTAGTCTTGAGGCTTGTTCAACTTAGAGTCAAGTGCGACAATGCCATGTTTTATTATTCTGAGCAACCTGCAGTGGGTATCGCTCTAATCTCAGTAAGGCCCTTTTGCATCATGCCTACACTTTGCTGCAATGCACTGGAACTGTAACTGTAAAACTTGAAACTGCGACTGTACAGCAGCATTTACTGCGATGCTGATCCCTGCGTGACATCCCCCAATCTGGGAATCCTTCTCATATCAAAGTCCATTATCGCTCACTCACAGCTTTCTGATCAAGTGTATTGGTAACAAGGGCCGCAAGCAACGAGTCAAGGTCGCGAAGCCCATGTTCGTTAGTCAAGCAAAAAATCTGTTTCTAGAACACATCACGGCGATGAAGGGTTTGGAGCACTTGTTTCTTGCTGAAACATTGTGTGAAATAGACAGTATAAAAATGTATAAGGAGAGGAGACTCTTTGTATTGATTTCTGGAAGAAATCTTTGTGTCAGATAGCAATGCTACCAAGGGTAACAAAAAAAAAAAAAAGGACAGGCAAAGTTTTCAACTCCGATACGGGGAATCGAACCCCGGCCTTCTCGGTGAGAGCGAGATATCCTAGCCCCTAGACCATATCGGACACGTTCTTGTTGTTGTTGTTATGATTCAACATTGCTACAAGATCCCAACTAACACCATTTAGGATCATAGACTAGCCCATTTTTTCTTTATGGAATGCATAGCTACATAATCTAAATTCTGTGATGTCTAATCCATTCCAATTTAGCTTTCTTGGGCCTTTAGCAACAACAAAAATCCAAGGATCGCTGATGTTGTTGGTTATCACGTTTGTCTAACACCCATCACTGAATGGATCGACACAAAAGGTCGGCGGTTCGAGTCCGCATGTGCTCTCGTCAAGCCACGAACAAACAACTTCCTTTATACCACAGGATGAATGCAGCAAGGGAGTGTGTTAGTCCATTAAACCGGAGCACTGTGATCCGATTTTATATTGGTTGATTGATGTCCTTGTAATCAAGTATGTAACAATACAATGAGAATGCGAAATAGTTGTTCAAACATAGCGAAACACTCAAGTTTATTTTCCCAAGATTATTAATATGGAAAAAGAGCACGAGTGGCGTTTGTCTGGATTCTCCTAAAAAAAAAGGTCTGACGTGACTACTTGTATAGGGTTGATAGGGGTTAACAATACCGTGCCATCCCAAATCGGAAATTGTAAACATCGTCGGAGAACAATGGCCCGATACTTTAAGATAATGCTGTACTAGAATCTCGATCGAATGTCCACGTGACTAATATGGAAAATACGACTAGAAAAATCTTACATTTATACCGCATCTCTCGACATGTTTCTATGGCGTCACTCATCTAAGTTTCTCGCCAATTTGAGTTCTTAGACTCTGAAAAAAAAAAAGAAAAAAAAACAGATAAACTGTTGCATCGGATCACTATGCGCCGTGGACCACGCAACAACACTAGCCAAGCATGCACAAACTGCCAAAAACGAAAGAGTCGCTGCTCTGGAGCTTCTGGGCCGGATCAGTCGTGCACCTACTGTCGACGAACCCACAAGACCTGCAAGTTTCAGGAACCGCCAGTTAGAACCCCTTTAACACGAGGAAATCTGGATGCGGCCGAGAGAAGATGTGTCGATCTCGAGCGGCTATTGGAGACCCTTTGTCCTGGAATCGACGTTTCCAAGGCGTTGGCTGATGCGGGGTTATCTCGGAACATTAGTCCCGAGAGTCAGCCAAGACAGAGCCTCGAGAACTTGCAAGTTGGAGTAGGTGGTGGGGACCGGGGTTGGGGTGCAAACGGAAAACATTCCGGGAAAGGAACTGATATAGGATCTTCTCCAGATGCACCTCAGCCCAATAGGCCTTTTGAATGGCGTCATACGCAAAGAGGTCATTATCCAATGTTGGAGGATGAACATAGTGCTGATCAGGCGTTTGAAGTGGAGGGGGACGGCATGGCTAATTTATACAGTATTGATTCAGGGTATTTAGGTGAGTTTTATATACTTCTGGCTGCCGCGTGACACTATGAATCACATCATACTCATCATATAAATAGGAAGCAGTGCTGGCTCAGATCTCCTATTGGAGATTGCTTCGTTACTTCCAGATACTAGTACAATCTTGGCCACAACACCAGGAGTCGATACTTCAGAGCCTTCAGAACACTTTGATCCTCCGTACCTTTATTCCTCTGCAGTTGCTGTTCGTCTCATAGATGCTTACTTTCTCTTTTACAACAGCTGTTATCCTCTCTTCCATGAAAAGACATTCCGCAGTCAGGTTTCAGCGTATTGGGGTGAATCCCGACGGAGGACATCGGCCCGGGATGTTTGGCCTGTACTGTACTACATGGTGCTGGCTATGGGTTACTGGGCGTCTACACCCTACAAGCCCAAGGCTCTATCGCCGTATTTTCTTGAAGCCCGATCAAGACTGTCAATGAGCATGTTTGAGACAGGAGATATCAAGAGTCTCCAAGCTTCCCTTCTCATAGGCAACTATCTCCAAAAATGTGGTGATAGGCTAAATGCTGGTTATATCTTCTTGGGGATGTCGATCCGCATTGCTTTAGCCATGGGCTTACATCGCGAAGTCACATATACTCCTAACGACATTATTAGTGAACGGAGGCGGCGTTTATTTGCGATTGTCTATGTCTTTGATAGTGGTTTCAGTATCACTACAGGTCGGCCCTTGACAATGTCATTGGAAGGGTTTGTCGATTGCAAACCGCTGTCAAACATTGACGACAAGGTAAATTATTTTTATTCTATTATTAAAAAATAGGTATTATTGTACGACAAGACACTAAATACTGGGCGACGTTAGGAAATTGAGTGCTCTTTAGATCTATCACGGGATCAGGTAGACTACCCTACATGCAGCTCAGGAATCATCGGCCACGCCCAACTAGCACAACTATCCAACGAGATTTTTACCAAGTTTCTCCTCGCCCATACTCATAGATCTCGTATCGAATACCAAGTGGCTGAGCTCCTGGACAGCAAGCTTCACGCCTGGTTCAAAGGTCTACCGAGCTATTTCTTCTCTGATTCGGTCCCTGAGTGGTTCCACGCACCCCGCGAGATCATCCACTGGAAATACCACAACATTCGCATGCTTCTCTGGCGTGGCGCCCAAGCAAAACACCCGTTTCTCTCCGACATCAAGCCCTCCGCCCATGAAAACTGCTTTGATATTGCCATCACTTCCATTAATCAAATCTCCGAGTTTTGCCGGAATGCGGGTGATTGTCTCAACATGTCCTTTAATTGGTATGCCACCTACCATCTCTTCCAAGCTACTCTTGCAATGGAATCCAGCTACTTCTCCGCCCGTGCAGAAGCCAAAGCCGATGCTTCATATGTCCGACAACAACAGATGCAAGAACGAACAATCCTCTGGGCCCGCGCAATCGAACGCACAAAAGAAGCATTGCGTTTCCTAGCAAAAAACAATGCCTCTGCGAATAGATGTCTCGAAGTTGTCGATAAGATTCATCAACAGTTTGAAGCACAAAACTCGAGATCGGAGACGACGTCGGGACAGGTTTACACGCAGCCCGAGATTCCAAATGTGGGGATGTTGCCAACACCGGATGGGACAGGAGCCGGGAATATGGGGTTCGATTTTACGGGTATGGGTAATTTTGGCATTGGGTTGGATGACTTTCAAACTGATCAGACATTGCGGTTATTGGTGGATCAGATGCCGCTGGGGACGAATATGGACATGTCATGGGAGGCGTTGTTTTCATCGGGTATGAATATGGAGATGCCGTTGCAGTGAGATAGATGTGATAATAATCACAAAAAAATTGTTGACAAGAACGAGATTTGAACTCGCGCAGATTGCTCCACTGCAAAGGTCAACTTTAAAGTAGAACCTGAACACAGTGCCGTGGACCATTTGGCCATCTTGCCTTGGGATTATTGGGTAACTGAACATAAACATGTAGGTGATTGATGGTTTTGATGATTGACTTGATTCTATCAAGGTAGAAGAGAGGAGTATGAAAAACATAATCACAATAAACAATACATAGCATAGCAGAATTTCCACTAGACCTACTTTATAGATACCCCTTAGTCATACCCCATGATACTTTGTATACACTCCCTTAGTGCAATTTTTGGATGGAGCTGATAATAACTATAGGGATAATGCTAGTAACTCTGTCAGATACCCTAGCAACTCTTCCTTATCCTCCTCATCTAGTACTGCCATGACTATTAGGCCTCTACTGTAATACCTAGGACCTCTTTGAACTTTGTGAATTGTTCTAAGTCTGTTAGGGGCTTTATAAGGCCATCAGCTGGTATCTCCTTTATTAGGCAGTAGTACATGTCTACTTATATCTTCCTTGACTCTTGGCAAAGCCACCAATTGGTAAGATCAATATTCTGAGAGCAAAAGCAGTCAAAGGTTGAATCCTATTACAAAGGAGAGTCCTTATAGACTACTAGAAGCAGACTATGACACTATAGCTTATATCAGTAGTGCCTCAGAAAGATCTATGTAAAAGTGGGGCTATAAGAGATGATTGTAAAGAAAGAACTTATAAGGTTTGCTCCTTCTTCTTAAATGTGAAAAACCAAGTCTTATACTTAGCAATCATAAATAATCAAGGTTCAAAATTATACTCAGATCAATCTTACTATGGATAAGGACTAAGTACCCCATACAATTATAACACTTCTACTTTTATTCAAAAAAAACCCTTATAGAAGTATTAGCACTATGGCTCCTAAATCCACTAAAGGCAAGAAGACAAGGGCTACTACAAAGGTGGGAAGTCTTAATGCAGGTGTGATGCAGGCAGATCACAATACTGCCATAGAGTCACCTGTGAATAGCCTAGGAAATTCTAACCCTACAATGGACTCCTGGACAATCTCAGATGATAATAATAATAGTTTATTAGACATAGACCTAAGTGAGCCAGGAGAGTCAGATGTGGAAGAGATTTCATATAGAGTTCTCTAGGAGTCTATTCTTAGAGAGGCCACATAGACCAGATCTGATTCAGTCCTAGGAACTCCTGATGTCAGCCCAATTCTGCTATTGCTATATAATATACTCAAAAGAATTGAATAGCATAATGAGATGCTATAGAATATGGTACGCCTAAATTTCTGGAAGCTAGTATATGCCCTGGTATACCTAGTCAGCAGGCTCTCTACCAAGGTGGAGATAGGTCAAGTTGAGGACTGGATTATAGGCTTTAGCTAAGGAAATCGGGGATATAAAGATAAACTAGAATACCTCTGTATTCTCTAGGCCACTAATATTTTGGAAAAGCCTATATAGATGTCCTGGCATAATCACATACAGAACCATCTGAAGATAGAAGATCCCACTATAGTGGATCTCTATTTATTCCAAAGGAAAGAATATACTAGCCTGGAGACCTGCTAAAGAGAGCTCATGGAACAACTCTATTGGCTTAAAATGTAGGAGAACAAAGACCCCTCTAAATTCCTTGCCTAGTGGAGCTACCTCTATGGTCTACTAGGTCTAGACTTAGTAGAGGGCATTGTCTATTCCCACTGTGACTTTTTCTTAGCTCTACTATATTAGTTCTAGGATAAATAACTAATTCAAAATCATCTAGTCAAAAGTCCAAATGAAATATTTAATATACTAGACTACCTATAGGTGGCTAGCCACCAATCTATGGATACTAATAAGTTGAAGGGCAAAAAACACATGCACTCTAATACTCCTTAGACTTACCCTGCTTTTAGTAATAAATGACTGAATATAGGTAGAGATAAAGGCAGGGGCAAATTAGATTCCTTTTCAAAAGATAAGAATAAATAGAAGGATGAACAATGCTTATACTATAACTAGAAGAGTCATACTATATAGGGTTATTGGACCAAAAACCTAGACTTGAGACCTAAGTCATATAGGTCCTCATCCTATAAACCTCAAAGTTAAAAAAATGCAGTTGCCTAGTATATGGGTTGAAGAAGATGATGACTTGCAGGATAGAATACTCTCACTAGAAGAGTTAAAAGATTAGGTGCACTAGCCCAACCTTGCCTAAGTACACCTTGAGTAAACTACATTGGAATAGCACTAAGCACCACAGCTCAAGTCTATAAGGATAGAGGCTAGTAGTAGCCTATCTGCATAGATCTATATTCCAAAGCAGAAGTATTAGTCATAGACTATAAAGTAGTAAGTAAATTAAGTTTGAATCAACTAGCTACTAGACTAGACTATATATTAAATATAGTAGGAGGTAAGATGAGATACTATAGATACTACCACATAGTGGTGTAGTTAGTAGATGAAGACTAGTAGGAGAGAGCAATAAGTACTATCTACATAGCTATATATTTACCTATAGGGAAACCACCTTTACTATTGAGTAAAAAATCCCTAGGCTTTGTAGACATAATAATTGATATGGAAATGAGTCAATTTCATGTCAAAGAAAAAAATCATCTAGGAATAAGAGCTAGAGGACTTCTTTAGAGAACTTGGCAAGGGCTATTGCTTCATACTATATGTCAGGAAAATCAACATAGGCCAGGTTGGTGAAGATAGCCTACTAGCTTATCTAGATAGATACCATCTAATCTTCCTAGTAGGGGAAGCAGTGAAACTCCTACATCTTGAAGGAGTAATGCATGCTATTGAACTAATAGATAGGAAATTCCACTAAATAGACCTATCTATTCAGTCAGTGATAGGCAATCACAAGCTCTACAGGACTACTTAGAGGAAAACCTGAAAAATTGTAGGATCTATTATTCTAAGAGCCCTATAGGCTCCCCCCTCCTATTTGTACCAAAAAGGATAGAACCCTATACATTTGCATTGACTATAGGGGGCTGAATACTGTTACTACCAAAAATGGCATGCAATTACCACAGTTCAACAATATGATAGATAAACTTAGAGAAGCAATAGTATTCTTTAAGGTTGATCTCTATGAGGTATATTACTACATTGGTATTAAGGAGTCTAAATATTGGAAAAAAGCCTTTGATACCCAATATAGTCATTATAAATATATTACAATGCTATTTAGATTTACAAATGCACTAGCAATATTCCAAAACTATTTGAAATAGGTACTATCAGGCCTTATAGATACTATTTACTTGGTATTTTTAGATGATATCCTAATCTTTCCTAAGACTATAGAGGAGTATAAGAAGCATCCCTAATTAATTGCAGAATGATTACTATGTTTTAAACTATATGTCAAAATGACTAAACATGTATTCTTCAAAGACTATATTGAATTCTTAGGGTACATAATTGGTGCTAAAGAAGTAGGCATTGTGGAAGAATATATCGAATCTATCAAATAATGGCCTAGACCAGTGACTTTCTGAGAATTACAGAGTTTCCTAGGCCTTGCCAACTTTTTCTAGAGGTTTATACCAAGATACTCTGCAGTAGTGGCTCTATTCACAGATATGATAAAAGGATCTATTAATGGCATAAAGAAAGGGGTAGTTGATTAGACAAAGGACCTTAATGAACTATTTGAGATTTTAAGACTAAATTTACTATGGCCTCTATATTATGAAATTGGGAGAGCCACTATAATATGAAGATAGAGATAGATGCTTCTTAGAGAGTAGTCTCTATAATCTTATCACAAGAGTTTGATAAGACATGGCACTTACTTGCCTACTATTCCTATAAGTTAGAGGACTTAGAAACTAAACAGTCAATAGGTTAATAGGAACTCTATACAGTAGTGTAGGGAATAAAACATTAGAGCCATCTGGTGGACTTACTATTAGAATCCCTACTAATCCTTATAGATTATTAGGCCCTGACATTAGTTGTAAAAGCACTGGTAAGGGACCTAAGAGGATGCTTAGCTTAATAGGTAATAGAATTATTAGAATTCAACTTTATATTAGAACATCAGGCAGGAAGAATCAACCTAGCTAACCTATTGTTATAATGACTAGACCTCATAGAAGGCATAATCTCCATAGAAGATACTTGAGATGTACTGAGGAGTATCTTAGATAGAATAGCAACTAAAAAAACAGAAGACCTAGAGTTTAAGAGGAAGGCACTACTAGCCATAGAACCTAGTAGGGCAAAGAGAGTCAAGAGGATGGAAGGGTTAAATTTCCTCATAGGAGCTTAGGTCTCATAGGGAGGTCTAATAAACAGAGAGTTCTCTATGCTTAGAGATAGTCAATTGCCCCCTATAATAGCTATCCAAGCCATAAGAACTAGGGCTGCCACAAGAGCTGCCTACGAGAGTGGTACTGCTGCTGGGAATGATACTCCTGGGAACCTAGTAAAGAAATATAGGATGGATAGTAGTGGAACCTAGGAGGTTCTATAGCAACTAACAACTTCAACTAAGAGTCTAGCTAAGGATATAGATCATTATTGGAAATCCTCATATTGGAAAGGAAGGCATATCCTATCCAACAAAATAGGAATATTTGCACTACCCTTAGACCAGTTTAGATAAAACATTGAGAGATTGCAAGTGATGGATGTAGAGTGTAAACACATCTGTAAAGAGGTATTGAACTCTAGAAGGAGACCTTTAAAAGGGTACTCCTTAGACTCTAAAGATATTCTAAGATACTATAGATATATCTTAGTACTAATAGTACCCATCTTGATGGCAGAAATTGTATATACACATCATCATGATAGAAAATATAGCTATATAGGAAAAGAAAAAACTATCTAATTGGTAGAAAGGAAGTTCCATTGGAAGGGAATAGATATAGATGTAAAGGAGTATATCTAAGAGTGCACTTAGTGCTTAGGATCCAAAAAAACATGCCATAGACCCTATAGCAAGTTGGTCTCATTACCACTCCTATCTGAACCCTAGTAAGAAATAAATGTGGACTGCATCATAAGACTTCTAGAGAGCTATAGCTGTATAGCTAGAGAAACCACTAATACTATACTAGTCATCATTAACCAAATGACTAAAATGGCAAGGTTCATACCTACTAGGAAGACCCTGAATATAGTGGAATTTGCAGTGATACTTAATGAGGAAGCAGAGTATTGATTTGGCATACCACGAGGGATCCTATCAGATCAAGACAAGTTATATATTAGCGAATTCTAGAAAGAATTCCATAAGTGCTAATAGATCAAATAGTATCTATCTATAGCCTACTACCTGAAAACAGATAGCTAGATAGATTATATAAACCAAGAACTGGAATATTACCTATAAACCTATTGCTCTAATAAACCCTAGATATGGTCAAATTTCTTGCATATAGCAGAGTTTGCATGGAATATACATATCAACAAGTCCATTAGAGTTAACCCCTTTGAGGTGCTATATAGTTACCATGTAAGATTCATTAAGTATTTTGACTCTATACCTGGCAATTACTCAGTACATAGGGTCACTAAATAGCTATAGCACTTAGTAGACCTAACACACCACATTTAGTCAGCCTGGGAATAAGCTACTACTAGCTAGGTAAAGTAGTATAATAAGAAAAGGGCCCTCTATGAATACACTATAGAATAGATAGTAGGACTCAGTGCTAGGAACTTCTAGTTCACGGCAGGTTGATGCAAACTAGCACCTACCTATATCCTAGTGAAGGTACTTAGATGTATTAGTAAGAATGCCTATGAAGTAGAGCTACCCAAATAATATACCTGTATATATAGTGTGTTCTCTATGGAACTACTAGAACCCTAGACTGCTCAAGCTATGAAGCTAGAGTTACAGCTACTACTACTTGAAGATGAGGTAGAAGACATTGTGAAATCCAGAATGGATAGACCAAGAGAGTGCTTCCTAATCAAATAGAAGGGTTAGCCTATAGAATATAATATATAGAAACCTAACAAGAATTTAGCTAATACACTAAAGATACTAAGAGCATTCCAGAAAAACTATAGAACAAACATGCAAAATAGGATAATCCAATTAGATAAAATAATTCAAATGGATATAATAACTTATAATCAATTGAAACTAAAATAAATAAAATCATATCTAATTGCTAATAGACCAAACCTAGAAAAACAGGATATTACTCTAATTAGTACTACTAATAGAAGCACTAAAGGTATTAGAGGTAAAACAAACCTAAGTACTAGCTAATATAGAGTGGTAGTAGTGCAATAGAGGAATAGGCTGAGGCAAAGTCAAATGGTAGTTCAAATAAGCCTAATGAGCTAAATACATATCCTCTAATAGTTTGTAGTATTCTTCTAGATTAGTATTAGTAGGTGGTTTAGCCACCTCAAAATCTCATAACACTTTATATGCCTCCAAGTAAGCACTCTATAAAGTGCTAAGGGCATTAATAGCAGAATCAAGACTTGTCTTGGCTTCATTTAGAGAGTAGTTGGTGGCATTACTAGAATGCTTACCTCTAGTCTATAAAATAGAATATTACTTAATAGGGCAAGGGCTATTCACATAGAAGAATAGACCACTAGTAGTAATATAACTATCTATAAGGGCTACCTAAAAAGAGAGATAATCCTATGCTATCATAGATGACTAAGCAATTTCAGGCATAGTACTATTATAAGAAAGGAGTAGTTGCTAAAGTAGAGTAGAGTCTTATAGGTAATATCTATATTGGAATTAGCTAGCAATAAAGGGAAGGTATCTACAAAAGACTCAGTAGTAATAATATTGCTAGTGCTAGGAAGAGAAGCCTAGAGATGCAATTGTATCATCTCATAGAGAGAGCATATTTCTACATAAAGCATAGCTTCCTAGGATAAAAGATAGTACTCTTTTCCTTATCTATCCTTAGATAAAGTAATACATAAGGAAGATGAAGTAGCATAGTAATACTTGGAGAGCTCCTAGAGAATCTTGCCTAAAGAGACAAAGGCAGTATGAGAAGTACTTACTTCAGGCATGGCAACTTTAGGATCCCAAATAATAAGCATACTAAGATGACAACATTCTATAGAAGCCAGGCAGATCTACTAAGCAATGCCTTTAAGCATAGAGTCAATCTAGGAAGTGTTACTAAAGGATCCATCAACAAAAAAGGTCAAGGAACTTACCAAATAACAGGCCCTATAAGAGGAAGCCTAGTTATAGGAGGAGCAATAGCTAGACAACATAGATTGCTAGTTACTCTAACAAAAGTAGTTTCAAAAATTGACAATATAGGGTATATACTTATTGCAAGGGATATTACCAAAAGCAAAACCCTAGCCAAGGGAAGGGTTGTACTAGAATGTTTCCATAATATCATAAGCTTAGGATAGCTATCATAGAGGATTAGGAGAATAAATATAGACAAAAAAAGTGTTAAGGAAAAGTGATAAAGTGGAAAAGGAAAGGAAAAATAAAACCTTCTAGAATTGAAATCATAATTCTTATAGATATTGCTGAGGACAATAACATCCCAAAGAGGGGTGAAGCCGTAAGTAGTAGGATGAAGAAAAACTACCTACTACCTAAAGAGACACACAATCAAAGAGCATATAGCTTAGAGAAATATGACTAAGGGAGTCCCTATTCACCTATTCATTATATAATAGAGAATCCAGAAAACAAAGAACTCACAGGAGTTAGTGATGAGAAGAGCTGTAGAGGACCTGAAGTAGTCAAACCATAGATATAAAGCAAAAAACCAATTCATTAATAATAGATTGAGGTAATAGGATCAATAATAGCATGATGCAGAGGTGACCCTGGAATAAACAGGACTTCACATGCCTCTAGGGAAGCAAGCACCCTAAGATCTGCCAGACTAAGGATCTACCAGACCATGATCCCTAACTGAAATCATACTAATAATATCTCTCTACATAGATGCAAATATCAAAACCAAACCTAAGCAAAGGAGGAACTAGGTAAGGCTTTGAGGATAAAGCCATCCCAAAGAGAGGTGAATTATGAGAGTGAAAGCAGTCAAAGGTTGAATCCTATTACAAAGGAGAGTCCTTATAGACTACTAGAAGCAGACTATGACACTATAACTTATATCAGTAGTGCCTTAGAAAGATCTATGTAAAAGTGGGGCTATAAGAGATGATTATAGAGAAAGAGCTTATAAGGTTTGCTCCTTCTTCTTGAATGTGAAAAACCAAGTCTTATCCATAGCAATCATAAATAATCAAGGTTCCAAATTATACTCATATCAATCTTACTATTAACAAGGACTAAGTACCCCTTACACCTAATTAGGGACCTAGAATGTTATAGCAATATAATAAAAGAATAGTAGCAGTATAATGGGAGATAGAACTGAGAATATCTTCCAAGACCATTATCCAAGGCAAGATAGGTAATACAGGGAAGGCTAGTGGTATTCAACCTAACCCCTTAGTGGAGTCACTATCTAATAATAGAGATGACTTAGAGTATGAAAATATCTAGGAAGAAAGCCCTTCCCCTGAAAAGGTGAAAGATAAAAAATTAAAGTCAAGCCATCTGATAAAGAGAGAATTAGAGTTAGCTCTATAATAGCTAGAACTAGATAACTACATGCAGATGTGTATAGAGATCACTATGGTTATCTAGGAAGCGATTCAATAGAGTAGGGACATAGACTACAAGCCCAACTTCCTACTGAAAACCCTGATTTAAGCTATTAGCAAACTCTCCTCCACATCAATGAATAGAGGGATTGAGGACTGGATTTATAGAATTCAGTCAGGTAACTGCAGCTATGAAAATCATCCCAATCACTACCTAGTATCTTGCATAGTAAATCAAATGGATAACACACTACAGACTCTTTACCAAAATCACATGTAGACCTATCTATATAACATCAATCCCTTGGTCAAGGATATATTATTATTTCTCTATAAAGAGTACATAGGTACATGTAAAGAGTAATACATGATTTTTGAATAAACTAGGATCTACCTAAGAAATAGGGTTGTTGAATATAGATTATTCTTGAGAATTGAGAATAATACTTGAATTTTCCAAGTCTAAAGGAAGACGAAAAATCTCACTAGTTCATTTGTTTTATCCTATTGCATCTATCTATGAGTGGATACTTAATGACTAAGCAATTCCAGGATGATACTATATTACTCAGCTTATTCTATATACCCTCTCTAGCACAACTCCACTTTAATGATACTCAATTGCCTCAAGTGATTATGCTCTTACATAGTGGGACTTTAGGGCAATTTTGCATATGGACATGATTTTATTGTAATTCTCCATGGCCTTGTTGAATATAACCTGTCTGGCAGTTGTACTATCTTCTTCAGTGGCCTCTGCATCAACAGAACCACTATGCAACTGATGCCCTGCTTTATGGGAGAGAGGGGTAGGGATTAATTTGGGGAGTTAGGGCAGAGTGATCTCAGCTAGAATTTTCATCCATTGATAGAGGGTTAGGCTCAAGGATCCAGGGAATATGATCCTTTAGGTAGATGTTTTGCTAGATGCTATAGTCTATTGCCTCAATAGTGAGGGTGTTCTCAAAATCAGTCCAGTCATCAACTAATAAGATTTTGGTAATGATGAAGTAGTCTATATTAGATGGGTAGGTAGAGTTTTTTTGAAAGATGATAAAGAAATAGCTCAATCAGATCAATTAGTAGAGTTATGAGACTCTTAATTGAATATAAATATATAGGTGATTGAAGGATTTAATGATTGACTTGATTCTATTAAGGTAGAAGAGAGGAGTATGAAAAAATGATCATAATAAACAATACATAGCACAGCAGAATTTTCACTAGACCTACTTTACAGATACCCCATAGTCATACCTCACAATACTTTTTACAGTAACCCTGTGCTATGGGTTACTATGACTGCCACATGCCATCTTCCCCATTAATGATATCTGTAAAACCATGTATTCAAACCATGAACTTTCTCTGTCTACACCACTATGTCTCTTCATGTCCATTATGGACAGATTCCCCAGGTATACTACCTTCACTAGTGAACATTAATAGAGTCTTCTTTTCCTCGTTATTCACTGTCAATGGTCTACACAGTGAACCCCAATGTCTGGTCTGCTGGAGTCAAGTCCAATCTCAGAGCTGCTTGTACCGGACCACGAACATCACAGTACGGTATCTTCATGCTTCTCCCCACCAATTTTGTGGGTATAGCAAAGCCCAACAGCGGCAAGAAAGATGGTCACGAACCACATGAAAAGCCCAGTAGTTTGGACATCCATCTTGATTTGGTATTCGGAGAGGGTAACTGTCACTGCAGTCTCGTTATTGTTGGTTGAGTTGGCAAAGACAGTAGTCATGGCGCTCCAGGTTCCGTAATATAACACTACACCAACGGCCTGTATAAGCTTACTGAATATCTCATCGTATCAGTACCCACAATTGAATCACAGTGTCCTACACTAGATCAACTTCTATATTACTTCGATGAAGTGTTTTTCAACTACAGTTTACCACGCCTGGAGTTGGCATGCGGCGGGAGACAACACCCACTAAGGACATAACAGATTAGCGTGGTTAACAAAGATAAAGTCATTGCAGTAGGCTATGATTTTATTAGGGGGAAACACATTACAAAAATAATGCAGTAACATAGAGCTAGGGCAAGGGAGAAAAGAAGGAGGATGGCACTGACAAACAATAGAGAAGAATAGTGGTGTGGGAGGAAGAAGCAAAAAAAAAAAAAAAAAAAGATACGGATAACCTTTTGATCTGGAGTTAAACGCGCTACCGTTGCGGCATAGAGCCGATTGTTAGGAAACATAACACTGGTGAAACCTATAGGGCGTAACCCTTATTTATCTTAGTGTAGTTGACGACATCGTAAGTTCCCCTAGTGATATGACAAAACGCTAACTTAATCTCAATCATTATTGTATTTTGTGACGCTTGTATTATGGCTGTTTACTAAGTTTGTATAAACCTCATGGGTAATCCTAGTGTTATCATCCTGTAATCTTCAGGCCCAAGGTTGGCATTTGATAGTGGACTTTCCATCTATATTCTATATTCTCAAAAATGGCACAGTTTGATGACAGGCTCTTCCTAGTCCAATCAACATCCCCTAAACTCAAGTTCGAACCAAAGTTTATCCCTTCTCTTCATTTACCCGAGCCAGTGCTTGGATGAACTATTCTCCTTTCATCTTGTCTGTTATAATTCTTCGACTCTCGTTTTCATCACTCCCTTGGAACTAAGCAGGAAGAGTTTGTAGGTACTTACTTTGCAGTCATTTTGCTTGTCCCTTTATTTTAGTCCGTGTATTTGGTAAAAGCCTGACGCTTAAGTATTGGCTGTCCGCCCCCCAAAGTAAAGGGCGGATAGGGATTAGGTTTGGGTGGAGGCCTGGCCCTGTCGAAAAATAATCAAAAAGCACGATTGTGCCTTTTGAGAACCAACAGCATGGTGACTGGTTGTTGGTTGCTAGAAGAGGCGTGACATTTGAAAGGGCAAAGGATTGTTATATGACAAGTGAAGATCTACGGAGAGAAGATGATGCCAGAATATCCGAAGGTGAACTAGGAGACAGATGTGTTATTAATATGCATGTAAGAAAATGTGTGAGATTTGTATGTTGACAGCGATGGGAAACTGGAAGGTAAAGGGGAGCTAACGATGCACCAGTCACATTTGTAAAAAGGCCAGATTGCTGCAATCTCATTACTTACCATATTGAAGTTGTTTCAGAGTCTTTGCTCCGAATTTCACCGCAGACAGATAAGCAAGGAAATAAAACTATGATATAGTGGCACAGGAGAGTGATCACACTCACTACAAGAGGCAAGCTCCTTGAGAATAAGTTGCACCATTCATATTAAGAGTCCAATATTAACAAGAAACAACCACTGGAAGTGCCTGGCTGACCGGGACCTTGTCTGGGGATGCTAGTGAGCGTCGTGGCGGTGAAGTGGAAGTAAATCCAGCCTTCCATAGAGGATGAATGCCTTTATATGTAGCTAGGATCCATCACAAACTGCCGTCATGTGAATACTATTTCGGAGGTATATTCCCTATCCTAATTGAAAATAAACCGGGCAGCTCAGCTGTAAAATGTACAAGGGTTTTTGAGAGCAAGCAATATAACGAGACTTTTAGGTTAGTGACTGTTATTAATAACAAGGGACAATGGGTTGAAAAGAAGTTAGAACAAGGACTCCAGAAGGAGTTTGTGGCTATTAGTGGCGCATGTGGTGTACTGGGGAGATTGCCCGGGAAATGGATAATTTGCAGCATAGGCACGGGGTTGACCTCTCGGCAAGGCCTTAAACTTGAGGTCTGGAGTAAGTACAGTACGGACTAGATGAATTTGATATAAACACAGTGGGTTAAATATGCAAGTAAAGCCAATATATGCATATGTAGGGACGGGCATATATGTGCTAGAAACAAAAAGCTTACGAGTCAACTATCGGGCAGAAAACTAAACGAAACATTTATAACTAACAGGGTATTTGACACCCCAAGCCTACTAAGTTTTGATGACAATAATAAACGTAAGTACCTATGTACTTACATATTCACGATGTTTGTGAGAATACTATAATAAAGCAATACTGCAAAGTGTGGATAATGCACAGGAATACAAGGCCCGCATGTATCAAGACCAGGATCAGGATGCCGAGGCAAGATTGGCTGTTCCACATATGCAGTTCGCCAACGACGACAGGCGAGACTAAGACACCAAGAGCATAAGTAAGTGGGATTTGAGTTTCAGACTCGGAAGCAGAATTCCATAATCATGCCCAGCCATTGTTTCTCTATACAGTACTAGACGCACTTGCTAGATGGTGGCTTATAACAGTGATATGGGGATAAAGGGGGACAAATAAGAGAATAAAGCAAGGTAATAAGAAACAAAGACTTTTCACAAGAATGGAGGAGGAGAGAAAACATGGGATGACCCACGGCCATTCTCATTGGCGCGTGCACGAGATTGCCATCAAGCGTCTCTGCATTGATATCTATAGCAGCTGTGAGAGCGCAAGTCTGAGGGCTGCTTATAAGCCTCGATATGATCATCAAAGTAATAACAGTCAGCTGTATGCAGTAGTGAACTTAACTCCGTTCCGGTCGAGGGCAGGGAGGTGACAGCTTTTATATAGAGAGAGTCATGGCTTGCCATGAAAGAAAAATCTTTGCTGCACTTTTAGAGAGGAGAGGCGGAGAAAATTTCACAGATGGTGGGATTGAATGTCTCTAGGTCCATTGGAGCTGGATATCAGCCAAGTATCACCGTTGCATTAGCACATACAGTACAATGCGTAGCGTGTAAAGAGGATGTATTACAATAGTTGAAGAAACCACAACGGTACCATTGATAATATCTCCTGCCACACTACCTTACACCTTTGTGAAAGAAAACTTGACGAATTATCCTGGCTAGTTCCCGACAGTTGGGAAGTGTTCAATACAATTTCTCAGTCTGCCAATACTGACAACAATCTGGGGCAATATCAACAACTGGGGGGGGGGGTTAAACACCAGTGGGCAATGACCACAACCGCAATCAGAACCACGTAAAGATCATCTTTGGATTCAATTGGTTTCTGAGAAATATTTGGCCCAGACACTGGCTGAATCTAGACATATAAAGCCCTATTGTTGAGTAGGCACTAGAGCCGTGTCACTTTGGTCACCAGCACTAGCACTAGAACGAACAAGAACAAGAACAAGAGCAAGGAACGAGGCAAGCTCTCGTAGAACAACGAACAAAAGGTTCCATTTTTATGTGATCTGGCCCGTTGACGAGTCTCCGGGTTACTGGTTTCGAGAATACATCTCCAAGTTGTCTCCGAACCTGCAATGTGTGTAACGACATTTATAAATATCATGTTGAACTGCCGCCTATACACCCCCGGATTATCACGTCTCCTGAGCCCATTCCTCATCACAATCTTGATTAGAAAGAAACTTTACAAGAAACAAACGCCCCCAAAATCGTTTCCTCGATCTCACTCACAAGGCATAACACATATTATTTGCTGCCGTGACTTGGGGTGAACTTCGCCGCCACGCTCAGGCCAGAGGTACAGGCTAGAACCCGGTAAACTGTGACGGATTGTAACCGGACTGAGCCAACCCCGGTAATCATCTTAGCCGCCTGTCGCCTGCTTGAGCAAGCGTGAAAGTGAGAAGAAGAAAAGAGAGAAAGAAAGAAAGACAGAAAACGCAACTCTGACCTCCACGTAGCACCTTGAAGACAGGATTGGACTGCGTGCCCTTGGTAAATAAACCTAGGTAGTAGATGACCAAAAGAAGCCAACCGAGAAAGGGTGAATTGGCAAGATACATATCAAACTCGACCTGTCTGTCACATCGTGATAATCTTTTCACAATCAGGAAGAAGATTAAAAAAATAAAGAAATAATAACTTTGCAGAGCCAAACGATGTGAGGCTGAGGTTGTGTTCACTGACTGAGAGTCTCAGAGATATCTTATCGACTTGGCCTCATCGCGGAATACAGATAGCGTCTTGATCTAGAACTACGGCCTATCTCCCCTTCATTCTTCAAGAGTGGTTGTTTAGATATTGGCTCTCATCTTTTGAAGACCATTTTGCTTGCAGATCCGTATATCGGTGCATAACAATTACCGACAACCAACAACCAACGATCCCACGCATACCATTATTTCACACTTGGATTTAGCCCACAAAGGCTATACTATTACCATAGCTTTCCGAATGGTGTCTAAACTCGCGGATACGATAACACCGACCTACCTCTTAAATTCTTTACGGCTGTCTATCGAACCCGCTCACGGAACCCACTTGCACTCCAGCTTATAGCTAGGAAACGCCTGCGCCCAACGACCAACCGCCAGACAACTCACAACTTCTATTTTCTGGTCCCTGTTGTAACGCTGCACTAAGTTACCTTTACAAAACTAACGGGGATCTTGTTGGCTTGTCTGTCCACCCGTCCATCCATTCTTGGGGTCCTTGTTTGCTGGTACCTTGGTTGTTCCACTGATACGTCGTCACTACCTTGCCTCGCACAATACTGTAACCGGTGATCAGCAAATTACTTTTGGGTTTCAACCCATGATCAAATTTCCGTCAACATGTAGCATATTGTATAGCCTATACTCCAATTTCAGATACTATTCCGTCTTGCTTTGAGCTATAATCAGTCAGTCATTTCAGCCGAACTTTTCAAGTTAAGCCACCATAGTAAGCAACTCAACTTCCTCAACCCCTCGTGTATATGGGACGACCCGAACCCAGACCTGGCCTATCCGTGCCCTATATGATCTTTTCTCTTCGTCATTCTTGACCCAGGTCTGATCATCTACGGCCATTGTCCTCATCTGGTCGTGGTTGCAGTCTATACTCCTCGCCAGACCAGGTTGACCCTTTGTTCTTGCTCGTCAGCTCTTCTCTTTTTGCTACCGCCGTTTCTGTTTTTCAAGTATAATCTTCAGACACAAGGAAGAGACACAAAAACAAACCAAAAATACAGGTTTTTTTTTTTTTTTTTTTTTTTTTTGGTTTTTGTCTAGGAAGGGTGTATCCAGGAGCTGGAGAATCAGTAAGGGGGAAGAGGACGACATATCTTGTATAACTGCATGCTCTCACTCGCTACAGACCTGCATGGAACACAGACAGGGCCCTTACTAACAAAAGGGAAAAGACAAATCATGGAGACAGACGAACATTCATACTTCCAAGAAAAGTCTATGAACAAGCAATTGTTGGCACACGCTTTCTGAACATCATCTCCAACTCTTTCCCGTCGTACTGACGGCCCCCGCCTCGCACAGCACTGCTGTTTTTTGACCATATACGAATGCTGCCGCCACCTGCTGTCCCTGCTACCTGGAAACAATCATGGCGCCGAATTTTAGTCTAGGTGGAGCGTGTAATAGAGACCGAGACAGAGGCGACCGAGAACAAGAGCGAGCTCTAGACATTGAGCGGGATTATTATAGTGAAAAGGACAATGGAAGACGAAAATATTCCGCCACACGCAAAGACTTGTCTCTTGCGCCGCCACTCATTCCATTGACTGCCCCATCGTCCACTTCGCACTCCATCTTTATGGCAGCTTCTGCAGACCGAGACCGAGAAAAAGAAAGGCCACAGGATCGCGACCAAGATCGAGATCGAGTGCCCCGAGAAGGTGACAGCCGAGCTTTGAGACACGGGCCTCCTCTCTCCAGCCTGAACCAGAGCTACAACGGACACCAGAGTCGCATTCGGCCCTCAAGCCAGCACCAGAATCAAACCCAGCTACATCAACACCCGCACTCCCACTCTCAGCCCTCGAGCTTCAGTCAGAGTTCGCATCAGCACCATCTGTCGCAGTTCTTGCAAAGCCATAGCCAGTCTCAAAATTATCACTGTCCGCCGCTCTCGTCGTCATCAGCTATTTCGTCCACCTCGTCCACTTCTGCATCCTCATCAACGCTGTCACCATCACCATCCTCCTCCGAATGGCCCCAGCAACAACACACGATCACGCAACGCCATACGATGGACGAGCGATTGTCAGTCGGAAACCTCAGGGCCTCGTTTCGCTCTAGTGTGCAGCCTCCGGCCCCGAGCCCGAGCCAATCTGCTATCCGCGCCTCGACTTTCAGCACTGCTAGCATCGCAACCACCACTAGCTCCTCCTCTGGACAACTAGGCACTAGTAGCATTTACGACTCATTGCCTCCATCAATAGGACGTTCTAAATCGCCTGCTAGACAATTTAGTACTATTTGCACAAATGTTGCCTCTGCAGCGCCCGCAACAATTGCTAGCGCCACTGTCAGCCCCAACTCCATAACTCCGGTCTTTGGCTCAAAATCCACCAAAGGCAGAGCTCGCTCGTCATCTACAGATCACGCATCACCTAGCGAAGAACGTCGTCTTGGGATAGTGTTTCTGGACTCCTTTAACGCTGGACCTGATGCAATCTCTGCGATGAACCCCACCTCAATATCGATCCCGCCCACACCCGTGTCTATGACTGTTCCCGGATCCCCATTCAAGGGCTTAACAACCACTACCTGTACCTCCGATCGCCCACCGCCCCCGATTCCACCGTCTCGCAATACTCTTGGTATTCGCTCGAGGACCTTTACAATGGATTCTTCAATACGCCAGCCATCCAATCTCATGGGCATGGGCGACTTCCGTACCCGTGTCGGTTCTTTCTCGGCCGCTTCTTCCTCATTTACAACCTTTGATATTGATACGCGTTACAACATTTCTTCTCCGATTGAATCTATGGGATATCCTTCAGTGCAGAGCACAACTTCCGGACAGTCGACCCCTCCACCGCCAATGCCCACGTCACGTGAGAAGAAGGTATCTTCTGCCAAACGACTTATCAAACGCAATTCCTCCCGACCGACCTCGCCAGTGCCGATTTCACCGCCGCCCTGTATCGATTCACTGCCAACGCCGATTCCGACGACCAATACCAATAAGATTCTCTTGCTTATGAAAACGTTGTGTGGGCGAATGCGCGGAAACATTGATTACCAGATGGAAGCCGGTGGTCCATGGCACTCTGGTGTCTGTTGGATCGAGGAGGATGCGGGGTGTCTGATGTTTGACTCAGGCCAAACCCAAAGCTCTGTTTTGACGCTTTGTGGGGATCTTAGAGGCTCCCGGATAGAATCTGTGGAGGACCCTGATTCCGGACGTTTGTGCATTGATCTTATTACTGGCTTTCCACTGATGGATATTTTAATTAGACCAAGTATGGAGGAGGAATTTGATCTTTGGATGGCCGCACTTTTGTGTTGGCAGCAGGTTCGGTCACCACTGTTGCGATATGGAAATAGTACTGGTGGCAGTGTGAGCCCTAATTCAACTCGTCCTGAACTACGACGCCAAGGTTCTTCGACCGTCATCAGCACCCACAAGGCACCCAGTATCATCAAGGTGGCCAAGGTTTCAGTATGGGACAAGGGACACCCGACAACACCTCGTGGCATCTACAAAAGCCCGTCCATATTGGATCCTAAACCAACAAAGGAAAAAGATAATTCGTCATGGGCCCGGCTTTCGTGCTTGTTACAGGATAATGGCGAGCTAAAACTCCTTACCGAAAACGACTCGACCTTGTTGTCACTCATAGACCTTACCCAGCTATCTCGCTCTGCCATCCAGCGACTTGATCGGACTATTTTTGAAGGCATTGAGTTTTGTCTTGCTATCTTCCCAATCTATGTCCCTTGTTCCACAAAACTTTCGGTCTTCCGCCCTATTTACATGTCATTTGAAAGCCGTGTCTTTGTTGACGTGTGGTATGTCCTGCTTCGTGCTTTTGCTAAACCGCACCTCTTTCTCTGCGACTCCAAGGTTCTCGCTCCACCTACTATTGTCAGTGATATCGATGAGGACAAGTCGGGATTGGACGTGTTCCGTGTCGAGCGCACACTCGAGATTCGTCTCACAGAAGCTAAGCTCAAGCCCCGCGAGCGAGTTCTGGATGTTGGGTACTCAAAGAACAACAATGAGGATGCCATGGTGGGCAACTACTTTGCCGAGGTGATGCTTGATGGTGAAATCCGTACGCGGACGGCTATCAAAAACAACACCAAGACACCCTTTTGGCGTGAAGATTGTTCGTTTGTTGACATTCCGCCTACCCACCCACTGTTGTCTATTGTATTGAAGCGCATTAATGGCCAAGAACCCGAAAAGAAACATCATTTCAGTAAGCCCTGTCCGCCTAGTGAAGTTACTTGTGGTTCTGTGGATATCCCCATGGATCAGCTGGACCGCATCCTCGATCATGAACAATGGCTTCAAATTCTGGATCCCAACCACCAGTCGATCGGTACCATGCTAGTCAAGGTCCAGCACGAGGAAATGGCTGTATTGCTAACCTCGGAATATGAGCCACTCAGGGAGATTCTCCAGCGTTTCCCTACCGGGCTTACCTCCCAGATTGCAAGACTGATGCCCAGCAGTCTTCGCCGTATTGCCGAGGTATTGCTCAACATTTTCCAGGCCTCTGGCAAAGTCAATGAATGGCTTATGGCCTTGGTCGAGGAAGAGATTGATGGCATTGGCAACCAAGGGCCTGTCAAGCATTATCGTTTTAGTAGTCGTCTAAGGTCTAGTGAGTCCATTGACATTGGAGGCGATAGGTTCAACATGGTTCGTGATATGAGCAAGTCTTTGGCTGATGAAGCCAACCTTCTCTTCCGTGGTAACTCATTGTTGACACAGGCTCTTGAGTGTCATATGCGTCGTCTTGGCAAGGAGTATCTCGAGGATGTTCTTCGTGACAAGATTTTGGAGATTAATGAGATGAATCCCAACTGTGAGATTGATCCGAGCAAATTGGAGCCGGGAGATGACGTTAACCGCCATGCTGCTCTTCTCACCAGACTTACCACTGAGGTCTGGAATTGCATTGCGCAGTCTGTAGAGCAGCTCCCAGCGGATATGCGCCATATTCTCAAATATGTGCGCGCTGTAGCTGAGGATAGATATGGTGATTTTCTCCGTGCTGTAAGCTACACTAGTGTAACTGGTTTCCTCTTCCTCCGCTTCATTTGTCCTGCTATCCTCTCTCCAAAGCTCTTTGGCATGCTTCGTGACCTCCCTACACCACGTGCTCAACGGACATTTACGCTTATGGCCAAGGTGCTGCAGGCTATGGCAAACCTGTCGAGCTTTGGCCAAAAGGAGTCTTGGATGGAGCCGATGAACAAGTTCCTCAACTTACAGCGCGCGTCTCTAAAGTCGTATGTTGACGATGTTTGTACAATTCCCGCCGATCAGAGCAAATTCCTTCTCAGTCCGGCCTACTCTACGCCTCAAGCTATTATGAATCGTATGAGCTCCGCTTCTCGTGAGGGTATCCCGACCCTACCATTTCTCATTGATTCCTCCCGCAGTCTTGCTGTGCTTGTCAAGCTTTGGACCGATGCTCACGGAACCGACAGCACCAATCTCCCCAGTGGTGACATCTTGCTCTTTAACGGGATTTGCCACGCTCTCCAACGGCGTGCTGACGCTTGCATCAAGAGTGCGGAATTGTTACGTAATCCCGAGGGCCCTTCTACCACTGTGATTTACGAGACAGAGCTAAATCCCATCAGTCCCACTACACCGTCTCATCCCAACGATAGCCCGGCAACTAGTCCCGCTGGGATTTCCGGTAGCATGTCGGCTACGTCTCTGTCAAGCATGGGTGGAAACTGGTCTGCTCGTGAACTGAATGCTAGTGATCGCGCGCCGGGATCTGCTGGTAGCGATATCATCGAGACGTCGACACATCGCCGTAAGACGCTCACCCAGGATAATAGTAGCTCCAATATCAGTTCTATGCGCCGTGTCTCTGGGACAACCATTGGTTCAATATCGGGTACTACCACCAACTCATCCGCATTATCTCAGCCTAATACTTCGGGTCATGGTGGTCTTGGCCGTCTGGATATTCAGAGTCTGGCGCAACTGCAATTACAAATGGGACAGACATCGGCATCAACCACACCGGTAGATGGAATGCCGATGTCTCCTCCTGGTACTATGCGGGGGGCTCGTCCTGGTCGATCGACGCGGAATATCCTTTCGGGGATCATCCGCATGGGCCGGAGTGGAGACCAGACTGAAGGACAAGAGGACAAGCCGCGGGCCAGGTAAATTTGGTTGGCCATTTTCAATTCCTTTTTGTTCATCTCGTCTTTAAAATATTCTTTTCTTCTCTGCCGTTTGTTCACTCTTGACTCTTTTTATTGCCCCTTTGCTTGTCCTTTTTGATATCTATGCCCAGAAACGTTTCCCTTTGTCCTCTCTCTCTCTCACACACACTCTCCCTCTATAGAGTAGTCACTTTGGAGATAATCTCCTTGATCTTTTTCGCTTGTACACTGTCTTTATCTATCACCTTTATTCACTCATCATGCTGGTCTTGATTGTCTTTCTCCGCCAAACTTCCTGGACGGCTTCATCATCATCTCCATGTCTTATTCTTCTCCCTTGTTTCTTGGTTATTTTCCTATTATTGTTGGTTTCCTTGTTTTGTGCTGGAACCTGATGATAGCTTCCTAATTGTGCTTTAGAATCTAGGACTTATCGCGGAGGTAAATTTTTTTTTTTGCTACATGTCTTTCGTCATTTAGTTATCTTCTTGGCCTATATTTGGTCAATCGATACAAATACCAGCTCTATATTCTGCCAACTGGCGGACGTCTCACACTATTACATCTAATCCATTCACTGAGGAATATCTGAAACTGTTAATATTTGTTCAATTCAAGCCATCATTAGATGCGTAAACGCCAACTCCTGTTCCAATCAGGCCAACCATGTATCATGCATCATGTAGTTGAGATCCATAAAAGTATCAAGTCCACCATATTTTCCTCCCCATTCACAGTGATCGCTCCCTTAGTCCGAGAACAACTTGCGGTACGCCGCCTTGGTCTTCTCATTCCGAGCCTTTACCTTGGCCGCCACCACATTGTACTCGTGGATAATGGCCACATCAGTAGGCGCCAACGCCTTTGCCTCCTTCAGGTCCTTGAGAGCTTCCTCTTCGTCCTTCAGTCCCTTCAAAGCCTGTGCCCGTCTAAACAGCGCCTTGGCCTTATCCGCATCCTTGATACCATCAACGCGCAGCGCCGATGTCGCCACCTTGCGCACATCCGCCCACTCGCCCATCTTGGACAGCAGCAGGGCCAGGTTGTTGTTCAACTGCACGCGCAGCAACGCCCACTCTGCCTTGGTAGCCTCATCCGCCTCCTCCAGATCATCAGGGTCCTCGTTGAGGTACCGCAGGCCCTTTTCGTACTTGGCGATACCAACAGTCAAGTCGCCCTTCTTGAAGGCAGCACCACCGTAACCCTTGCAAGCGGCGGCAATACGGTAGCAATCGGCGGCCTTGAGCTCTTCGCCGTCGTGGTCTTCGGGGTAATCCTCAAACGTATCGCCATAAGGGTCGGTTTCGGTGCCACCACTGATGCTGGGAGCATCGGCGGGGAGTTCGCCAGAGTTGGTGATGACGACAGGCTTGTGGGGCCGGTCGGAGCCGTCGGTGGGGCAGTTTTCAATGGCGCGGACAATGGACTTGCCGGCGATGACTTCACCGAATACAACGTGTTTATTGTCGAGGTGGGGGGTAGCGACGGTGGTGATAAAGAACTGGGAGCCGTTGGTGTCTGGGAAGGGGGGGGGGGAAGAAGCATGGTTAGCACGTGAGCTTCATATTTAGAACATGCCATGTATCGAATAGTTGAAACTTACTAGGGCCAGCGTTGGCCATGGACAGCAGGAAAGGCTTGTCATGGGTCTTGGGGAACGCCTCATCAGCGAACTTTTCGCCGTAAATCGACTCGCCACCGGTACCATCGCCGTTGGTAAAGTCACCACCCTGGATCATGAACTGTTTAATGACACGGTGGAAGCCCGATTTGGCGAAGCACAGAGGCTTGCCTGACTTGCCGATACCCTTCTCGCCAGTGCACAGAGCGCGGAAGTTCTCGGCGGTCTTGGGCACCAGATCGGTGTACAGGCGCATGACGACACGGCCGACGGGCTTGTCATTGATGGAAATATCGAAAAAGACACGGGGGCGAGCGTCCTCGGACATTTTCTGGCGACGGGTTATGCGATGTTGTGTGGTTGGTGTGAAATATCAAAGTGGTGATGGAGGGGGTAAGCTTAGAATTGATCACTTTGGTTAGACAAAGCTTGGACAAAGAGAAAGACGAATTGAAATTATAGTGGGAATTAATTGCAAAGGAAAAAAAAAAATTAATACAGAGTTTTGAGCTTCAAATTGTCTCAGGTTGACGACAAACCGCCTTTTTGTAGCAAGTCACAGGCTGTGGTAATTGAAGCCAACTAAAAGCTGCACAACTGCACTATAATGCATGTACCTGGATGGTCGTGGAAGATTCTAGCTCTTCTGGGGAGCGAATTCGCAAGCTACTGTCCTCTCTCGCTAGTTCGTATGTCAGGGCGTGATGGCGTTGTGTAGTTTGGTTCAAGTCGCCGGCAATCAATATCGAACGAATTTGGAGCTTCAAGTTTGTGAAACGACGGGTAGCTAGCTACATTGGTAGATTTGTCTATTTTATCAGTCATGTTAAATCAACTACTCTTGCTACTGGCACCAATATTGATTTCCATCGTTGTCTGTACCTAAACGTTAGTACCAGTTTCTGCGTCACATTCCTCCATCTAACCCTAGACTTACCGGGCCATCGTTCACCAGTGCGACTTGCATCATTGTCTGGAACTTTCCATTCTTCACCCTCTCCTCTTTATAGCCGTCCTTGACCTTTTGTAGGAAGTAATGGTAAAGATTGTTCGCCTCCTCAGGGGCACAAGCACCGTGGAAATCCGGCTTGGTTCCCTTGGACGTCTTGGCTAGCAGCGTGAATTGAGACACTATGCCGTCGGCAGCCTACATTAGTATCCTGTTGTCATCTATCTCTGATGGTCTGGAGACCAGGCAGGCGGCAGGTCTTTTTGTTGTGTTGGAGTCACTTACCGCAAAGAACCTCGCCTTCAATATCCAAGACACTCTTCTTCCACTATATAGTAAAAAAAAAAAATTCAGTCAAGATGCCATCCATTGCTCGTGAAACTTTGAGAGAGAGGTTGGTCATGATCGTACCCGCTGGCCAGACTCTTCGTCGTCCCAAAGCTTGAACCTGAGTATCTTCTCAGCCATTCGATCGGCATCCTTTTCAGTATCACCAGGGGCTATAGCAGCGAACACCAAAACTCCCTTGCCAATCTCGGAGATCTGGACCTTATCAACAGTCACAGACGCCGACAACACTCTCTGCAAAACAGCTAAAACATAAATGTCAGCAAAGTTACAGTCGCTTCATAAAGTTCATGTCCAGATAGACCCTACCCTTCATCTTTTGAGCTCTGTTTCCGTATAATTGAATAGTCAATCAACCACAAAACTATACTTCAACGCCATGGATGCTTGCGGCGTCTAGCATTTAAGCTTCATTTTGCTCGCAGCAAGGGCTTCCGCGGTTAAACAATAGTTCTAACCCTAAACTCTAGATGCGAATTGCCCTCCCCCCCCCCTCCTTCCCACCGGAAGGGGTCACATAGATTGCCTGCATGTGCTCTTTGACATGGGCCGGAGCTTCATGCATTGTGCATGGATCGACTACGAGGGATCCAGGTCTTCTTAGCCAAATGTCATCAAGGTTACCGAAGCCCCCAATCGCTAAATTGAAAGTGAACTCAAAAAATTGAAATCTCGCATGATCCCTCAACTTATCGCTTCATCGACCAACCAATGCCTCAACCAGCCTCCAGCATTGCAACGCAAGAATCACTCGCATCCAGCCCGTGTCAACTACCGCCTCTCGTCTAACCGTAGTGGTCGCGATAATAGCCGCCAGATCACCCAAACTTGTGCCATTAAACGACATCAAAAATCTTTTTGGCCTTTTTTATTATTATTTTTTTATTATTAAATTTTAATTTTTTTTCCCCCGGGCAAACCAAACGAACAGGTCAGGTCGCCCCGTCATAATGAGCCAACCCATTCCGTAGATTTGATTTCCAGCATGCGGCCAGAGCTTCCGACCCACTGATGCAAAGGCAAATATAGGACGACTGACTGACTGGCTTTGGTTGGATAGGCCCGATGAAACCCAGCTAAAAACGGCAAGATGCTCTCCAAATCTGGGTTCCTTGATCACTGTATATCACGTGATAAGGCTGTCTATGATTGGCCAAATCGCCCACCCTTCCAATTGTGCTGCGATCTAAGCAATTGAACTTCTCTGGAGAACTTCAAGAAGCCTTTGTGTTTTGTCAATATACCTACCCACCAAGCAGGGGTTGTCGCATTCAATTACCTCCCGTCGACCCAACTTTACCAGCTCTATCGCATTGGCCCATTTCTCCCAGGGAGGATAGCTTTAACATATTGGCGAAAGAGTTCTTCCACTGTCTGTTGACGATTCTGCAGGCTCGACTTAGTAACTACCAGAGATAAACAAAAGCCACATCTCTGTTTTCACTTTTGGTGCGTAATTGACTCTTTCCCTCTCTCTTTCCCTCTCTCTTTCCCTCTCTCTCTCTCTCTCTCTTTCTCTCTGCCCTCTTCTTCCTCTCCCCAAGATCTTTTAATCTCCGGGCGACACCAACTCTTTCTTTGTTCACATACAAGGCTTAGCAAACCAGCCATTGATTTTGCTTCTGACTCAAGATAATGGCCTTCCCGGAATCGACTAGGCGCAAATTTGACTTCATGTACTAACTCGGTTTTCTTTAAAAGAAAAATACAGACTCCCCTCCTCACTATTCTTTCATATCCCCCCAACCCATACGAACTCAACTCTATTACTATTTCACTATCCAATTCACACTACCTGACGACAGCAAATACCACCGATTTTGAGCCGGCTGCTCAAATCTCCATCGCCCATCATGTCAAATCGAAAACTACAACAAGAAATGGAGAAGGTCTTCAAGAAGATCGATGAGGGCGTTGCCGAATTTGAGGCGCTACACGAGAAGATAGAACAGTCTACGAACCCCGCCCAAAAAGAGAAGCTCGAAGATCAATTAAAGCGTGAAATCAAGAAGCTCCAACGTATGCGCGACCAAATCAAAACCTGGGCCGCCAGCAATGACATCAAAGATAAAGGTCCGCTACTGGAGAAGCGCAAGCTGATTGAGACGGTGCGCACCTGCAACATCAACGACCAGCAAGTTGGAATATGCGACTAACGAGAGCCATTACAGCAAATGGAGAAGTTCAAGGCCATTGAAAAGGCCATGAAGACGAAAGCCTACTCTAAAGAAGGCCTATCAGCAGCAGCAAGACTGGATCCCAAGGAGCAAGCCAAGGTAGAAGCTGGCGAATTCCTGGGTGAGATGGTTGACTCTCTTGAACAACAAATCGAGGCATTAGAGGTTTCCGCCGAAGCGTTATCAACTGCGAAACGTGGCAAGAACAACAGTTCGAAGCAAGAACGGTTAGAAGACATTGAACACAAGATTGAGCGGCATAAGTATCACCAAGGAAAGCTTGAGCTGATACGTCGGTCACTCGAAAACGGCGGAATCGATACTGATCAGGTCAAAGAGCTCGAGGAGGACATCTCGTACTATGTTAAGAGCAATGGTGACGGCGATTTCATAGAGAACGACTATCTCTACGACGACTTGAATCTTGATGCTGATGAAGATACTTTTGGCATGCACATCAACGACGACAAGTCTTCACAAGATGTCTCCTCGACACATGACGACGGTCCCAGTCCTGGCGAAGCCATTATTGAAAGTCTCAAAGCTTCCAGTAAACCTCGCAATATGGAAACAGCAGGAAAACGACAAGTATCGGCACAACTCAAGTCACCGTTACCAACACTTGCAACGTTACACACAACACCAGGAGCTTCATCAACAAAGGAGATCATGAAGCCGGCACCAGTACCTATGAGACCAGCTGGTGAAGGTCTCAAGTATGCTTCTGCTGCTGCGGCTGCGGCTGCTGCCGACAAGAACAATGTTGGCATTGCGCCGTTACCGCCACCGCCAGGTTCGGCGCCTGTAAGAAATAGTGAGACTAGCTCCCCTGCTATCTCGGTGTCCCATCCTGTCTCCCACGATTCAAGACAATCCGAAGTGCCGCCCAAGGGTACCAACTCTGCCAAGTCAACACCGAAAACAACATCGTCACGTCTAGCCAAGTCTGTTACCACAGCTTCGTCGCCGGTTCCCGAAGTTCCAGAGATTTCCAAAGGTATATACATATTATTACACTATATAGAATCACCATGATGACATCAGGATATTCTATCCCGTCCCTTGGTCCTTGCTCCCCATGCAACAAGTAGGGTTATCCATGTTGGGGTTAAGTTGACATGATACTAACAAATATACTTCTTTGCAGGCCCCGCTTCCGATTCGACTTCCCACCCTAACAAGTCCCACGATCCCACGATCTCAACGCAACCGACCTATAGCACTAACGGAGTATCATTTAACGGATCTTCCAACGGTACTAAGCCATCTCGCGCGACGCCTACTTGTAACTCTATCCTTGCCGCCCCAAAAGCTGTCCCTGCACCTGCGCCTCCCGTCGCCCCTGTTGAAGAAGAATCGATATATCATCTTCCTGCATCTTTGCAAGATCTCGTTGAATCTTACGAAGTCGCTCATTCACGCCCCATGGCTCCTACGGGACCGGCAGCGCTGCGTATGCTGGAGGCTAGCCATCGCGATGCTCCCAAGACGTCGGACTCGGAGCCTCGAAAGCATTACGTGCCGGAGATTCCCGCTAATATAACGGGAAGCACATATCCTACCCAGCCTTTGGCTCTTTTAGATCATGCTAGAATGTACAGCAGACTGGAGACGGATACTCTTTTCTATCTCTTCTACTACCGCCAAGGTACGGCCCAACAGTACATGGCTGCTAAGTCTCTGAAGGACCAGTCGTGGCGGTTCCACAAGCAGTACCAGACTTGGTTCCAGCGTCATGAGGAGCCCAAGAGTATTACGGAGGAATATGAGCAAGGAACGTACAGATTCTTTGACTATGAGAGTACATGGTATGTTGTTTTCTAATAAAGGAGGACCTTTTTATGTCTGATGATTATACTAACTACTTGAAACAGGATGAACCGCCGCAAGGCTGATTTCAAGTTCACGTACAAGTTCCTTGAGGATGACATCTAGGGCCGCTCCAACCAATGTCACTTGGTACCAGAAACCTTTTGGTGTCCAGTGAGAAATTACACGAACTCCGTGGTGGCTTGGTTGCGCTCCTTGGGAACTCACATGAACACTGTGTAGGTAATCCAGGTGGTGTTTAGCACATGGCATGGTCATTGTGGGGTTACTGAGCCCAAGGTTTTTTTTTTTTTTTCTGTTGCGTTTTTGGTTAATATCTTTTATTTTTACTATTCTATGGGAAGCTCCTTGAGAGCCATTATGTTTTCGAAAAAGGCATGACACATTATTTATGTGTTTTTTTTTTTTTTTCTATCTGTTATCCTCTATTAACAAGGTATCCATCCATTCATCTTATTCAAGTATTTGTGGTTCTGTAAAGTGACTGGTCAATTTTCATGTTGTGGCAATCCGGGGTGTGGTAACCCTAGCATTTGAAGTACAACCAGCTGTGTTAGATGAAGGTGATGGATGTGCATTGTGTAGTCATGAAAAACATACAATCTAGTAGAAGCTAACTAACTATTTGAATCTAGAACCTTTGGAATCACTGCCGGAAAACCCTGCAGGTGTCGTGACGTTGATACCGGGCAGTGCACGCAGGCAGGACAGCCTAGGGGTTTTT
>MKGJ01000098.1:19712-59104 GCA_002018255.1 Bretziella fagacearum | reverse complement strand
AAGCCTAAAAACTTCCCCCCCCAAAAGTATCCCCCCCCCCCCCCTCCACCGGCGCGAGTTAAGCCGTTCTCCCGGCTCCAGTAGACAGTATAACGACTGACAATTATCCAACTCCCATCACACTTTGCTGGAACCAGACCGTGTCTACTTTGCCATGTTTCACTGTCAAACACTCTATTCAACCGTTTTCACTCAGATTATATTCCCTCTGGACCTAGCCTTCCATCTCCCGTGTCGGGCCGTGAATGCTGATGTCATGAGAGCATAACTGCGTGCGTGTATGGCCGGCCATCCGTGGGACGCCAACGTAGTTTTATTGTCCATGGGAATTTGGTAGCATATAATTGCTCTGTCCCGCTCACATTTTTTTGTAGTATTCCTTTTTTTTTTTTTTTTGGCCGGACGGTTCCTTACAGCGCAAGGTGTTGGCTTTGTGTGTGTGTCGGTATATAGGTACATGTATTGTGTGTGTGTGTTTGTGTGTGTGTCATTTTTGTTGGCCACCTCTCTAATACAATCTGAATTAACTTTGTTTATATTTAGTTGTATCCGGTTGGTTAGAGACTGATGCTAGTTACTACTACTAGTAGTCTTCTCTTTGCCTACACTTCATCCCCACATCCATTCGACGCACTGAATCGTCCTCCTCTATTGCATATCTCGCCTCGCCCCGCACATAGTGACCTAGGCCTGGCCGAACCTCACTACCGCCCTTGGTCTATCCTGATCCAGATATACATAGGTACGTCCATCAAGTCTCGATTTCTCCTTGTGCCAAAATAAGATCCCATTGTCCTGAGCCACCCGTCATCGTCATATATATTCCCCATCCAGATATCGTGACTATAGCCGGAATCACTCATATCCTCCCTAGAATTCAGCGCTTCCTAGGACTTAAAGGGTGCCACTCCCGCTCGAGTATGCTTGACACGGCTCACATTTCATCCCCGATACATCGTTGGAATTAAACAAAGAAACTCCGGCAGATATATACTACCCAGATGCATCTGTGCCGTGGTAATTTCTGCCAGAGCCTTTATCAAAGGGACTGTCTGCCGTCATCACTCCACAAAGACAATACTCCAATCCACGATCCCTCATCGGCCCTAACTACCACCACCTTGCCTTCTTCTCGCCCCTCCCTCCCCCCTCCATTAAGCTATTCCCGCTCCGCAATCCCGCATCTCGTCTCACTCAATTTCTCAAGTCATTATCTCACATCCTCTCCCTCATCTTGATACTAATAGCTCCTTCCTTCCCAGCATTCTTACGCCGTCTTCATCTACAACAAGAAATTACCTTTGTTCCCCCCTCTCCCTTGCGTACCTGCTCTCCCTCCCTCCCTCATCGTCGGCTTTCCTTGCTCTTTCTTAGAAAGTTTTTTTTTTCACCTTTTAAAAGAAGTCACCTTGGATTCTCTTGGCTCCTGCCCTTGATTCCGTTCTCACTTGGTACAAAACAACCCTGCGAGTCTTCCTTCGTACGCTGGTGTCCGACATCTAACCCTAATAAACAAGGAAGGCACCTACGACTGTGCCTCCCATCTGAATTTTCGTATGCACCTTCTATATTCATCTTGGTTCACCGCACAATTTGACATTATTCATATGTTGAATCAAGGAAGGAAGTGAAAAATTAATCATCACCTGTTTCTCCGACTTCACTTCTTCTCTCTTTCTTTCCTTCACCATCATCATCGGTCTCCTTTTACTATCATTTGCTATACTTTCTCCCTCTCCTTGTGGCGTCATCTGTTGACGGCTACAATTTTCATCACCTTGCTTGCTGCATTCTTCTTGGTCTATTATTCTTTGCCTCCGCTTAGGTTGCCTTGTACCTCGTTGCTTTGCTTTGTGCGACACATTCTTGGTTTAGCTCGTGACGCTAGCAACGTCCGTGTTATTTTCCTATTTTATCAAAATCCAGTCAAGAAATCAATTCACATCACATCATCGCCAGCAAGGCAAGGAAAGAAAAAAGAAGAACAAAAAAGAAGAACAAAAAAGAGAAAAAAAAAGAAGGAAAAAAAAAGAAGAAAAAAAAAGAAGAAAAAACAAAAATTAGAACCAACTGGCATTATACTGGCCACACCACCACCATCTCTCGACTTACAACGCTGACAACAGTTTCTCTTGGCATCAAAGTTCTGGCCTTATACCCTCCAGTGTCTCTCCACTGACGTACAAATGGAACTTGGTTGTTAAACGCCAACGACGCTACAGAAGCCCATTACACACACACACCCATATATTTCAACTTGGCCTCTTTGATTTTTAGCCCCTGTTGCTTAACAAATTTCTATTTACATCAAGTTGCCCCGATTCGCCCACTTTAGCTTTGCTTGGGTATCAACAACCATCGATATCCCGGCCGACCAGCTCTCGCATACCCCGAAGATCGCATCCTATTTAGGAAATATAAAGTCTGGGAACGTGGCTCGCCTAGAAGCGAGGCACCCCCCCGCAGTTCGATAGTTCAACAACGCATATTTACTTACCAAAAGGAAATCTGCATGATCCAGCGAGCGAACGCGATTTACGATATGCATTGTCCGTAGGGACATACATCATACATATATACATACTGTATATGCAAAAATAGCCTTTCCCAGGAAGTCTCCATACTGACCAAAGGACTTTGAGGGCCACCAAGTCACAGGCCTCGACCATTTCTCGGAACTCAAGTACTGAGGCTATTTATCATTTACCTCAAGTTGTAACAGAGTTCCTTGTACGAGTTTGCCGAATCCCATTTGCAACGACGCACCCTGACTCCTTACTTGGTAGATATACTCTCCGTGCGAGAGCGAAGACACAGCTGGGCATTGCCCCCCCCCCCCGTTGTGTACAGATTGGAGCTCTTTCAGCTGGAGGAATCAAGAGAAACACGACAGTTGTGGACTTGATTTTCTGGTCCGTGGCAACTAGTTAGGCTTGAGTCGTGTGAATAAGTAAAAGTGAACTTGTTGGTAAGTGCGCCACCGCCTTCTTACCACACTACAAATCAGCCATATATACCTACACCTACACACACAGACATACACTCACTACACACCACACAGACAAATACAAGTACCGTACACTATTTATTTTTTTGTTTTCCTTTTTCGGATCTCGATCGGATCTTCTCGAACCTCATCTGCTGTGTACGAACTTGGTTTCTTTACTGTGCATAATCTCTCATTTTTATTTCAAGCATTTTTCTTCATACATATTTCGTGTCCTACCTATCCCCAATGTCCCCTCGCCTCCAGGACATTTACATACTTGGCCTTGTCTCCCCTCGTCTCCCATTCTTTCCATCCTCTGATCCGTCCTGTCCATTCCGCGCCCCATACTAGGAGGGAGAAAGAGAGAGACTTTGATCTTTTTCTTGTCACCGCATCTTCATCTTCTTTTCCTGTGGCTTGCATTTTGTCAAGACACTCCACCGCCCACAAAACGCCTCCGCACTACCTATTGGCCTTTTTCTCACCTTGGACACAAGTTGCTAACAATACTGTGACTTGCCGTTGATAAGACCAACCTACAGACTACGAAAAAAAAAAAAAAAAGAAGAAAGACACTCTCACCTATTCATTCACACAACACACACATCCACGCACACACATACAACACACTTATCCAACCTGCAAGATTGCCAGAAACACGCCTGAGTCGCCCAAAGAAAGACACGGCTTCGACCATCGACGCTCCTAGAGTAATTAAAAAAGAAAGGGAGAGAAAAACAATTGTTCAAGGGATACTCAGCGTCTCTACACTCTTCCAAACTTAGCTTTGTTCTTGCGTAGCTCAACGCCAGTGACGAGGAAACTAGAAATTCAAAAGACAACGAGCTCCCTTGTTTTGTTATTCTGAGTTTTCCCTTCCTCTTTTTCTTTTCTTTTGATTTTCTGGCTTGTCACTGTAGGGTGAGGTTTGGAGGTGTTTGTTTCACTCTTTCTTTTTTCTTCTTTTTTCTTCTTTTTTCTTCTTCTTTCTTGGTCTTTTCTTTGCTTTCTTTTCGGTATCGTGCTGCATTTTCATTAATTTGAAGTTTTAGTATTGTCGTTTTAGATTGTCGTTTTATGTGTTTTAACTAGTCTTCTTTTTTACTATTCCTTTTTTTTCTTTTTTTTTTTTTCTTTTTTTTCTTTTTTCTTTTTCTTTTTTTTCCGTCTGCCACACCTTGTTGGAACTTGACAGCTTCCTCAAGTGACTACTAGTCTTTCCTGTCCAATATTGGCTTCATTGCCATTATTCACACCTACATCCACTCATATCCAAACCCTCCATCATGCCTTTAACAAAGTCTTATGACAGCGTACGCGCACGTCGGTTTGGTGATTTCATGGAAGGTAGACTTCCTCAGACAGCCCATATCAAGCGATGGGATGGAGCAGCCCGCACATCTGATAACTGGGACAAATTGAAACAGGTATGATGATCAAAAGCTTTTTATTTTTTTTTATTTTTTTTATTTTTTTATTTTTTTATTTTTTTATTTTTTATTTTTTTTTATAAAAGAAAAGTCGCCTAGTTGCTTACTCGCTCAAGAGCGCAGACGACACAATACCACACATGACGCTAACATGCCCGCTTATTTCATCAGGACCCGGAGCTCTGGGATCGGACAGGCACCTGCCTAGTCTATCTATCTGCCAAAGGCACCTCGAGAAGAAGACCGGCATTCAAGATTCCTCTTTCCTCTCTCCTGTCTGCTAGATGTCATCCTCTTATCGAAAGATATTGTGCCTGTGATGTGCCAGGATCCATCGTCAGAGAATCATCCAGTTATGCAGGCTTCGATATGTGGTACCGCAACAACCCGACCCGACTAGTCGAGCTCTACATCCCCGCACCCCGCGGCTTCAACAAATCCCAAGCTATGCGTTTTCATCTTGCAACTCGCAACTTCTTTGCCTGGATTTGCCGGAGATCACTTGTTGGTGCTCACCTTGGTGGTGCCATTGTAACACTAATGGGCACGATGCAGAGCTTCCGCTTACCAGGTACCAATAATTTGTACGATTTGTTGGATTACTTGGAGGAAGAAGGCTACCTGAACATGCAAAACCTAGCCAACCATGCGTTGGCGATCTTGTATGTCAGCGAGCATTTTGAGTTCCGCGAGATGTACATCGATGCGTTTGCGCATTGCGTGGGCATGAACAACCAACTGTTTCTCAGTTCCGAGTACAGAGTAAGATTTTGTAACCTAGACAGTGGCTATTTGTAGCAGAGCAGTTGCAAACAACAAAATAACATTGAAACTCATTTGCTAATCTCGCGTCATACACAACTTTTAGTATACAAGTTCCGTTTCGCAAAAGTTGATTCGCCGTGCCAGAGCCGACTATGATGTCCGCCTCCACAAGACATCTCAAATGCTCCAGCACTTTCTCAGCGACGAATTCTCTGAACACCACCTTGGGCTTACCCTCGGCGCACGGCACCATTTCGAGCGATTCCGTGAGTTCCTGATGAAGCACTACACACGGCGGTTCGGCCAGTACCCGCCGCCATCAGTAGATTCCCGCACGTTGATATACAGCAAGGACATTTACAACGCGATGCGTACCGACTTTGAGTGCCTGTATGAATTGCTCGTCGATAATTCGTTTACGGCAGCGCAAAATACGCCGTTCCTTGCTCAGGGTGGCATCTGCACTGTGCAGTGTGTCAACTCTTTTGACCTCCGGTGTCGTTTTAAACCACTCTCGCATCCGTTGCCGAAACTCCCTCAGGTGTCGACACCTAATTGTAGTCGTACGATGAGTATCTCGTCTTGGCTTTCTCGTGCGGAGAAACTTAAACCTGAGGCCCGCATCGTACAAGTTGATGCCCTCAAAAGTGCCTCCAACTCAAAGAAGAGTATCCTCGCCAACCCCCTCGTTGCTGCCTTCCGCGCCTTTGAGGAAGAATCCGTCTTCCGTCCGTCAAAAATTGAAAGGAAGGATAAGCTTTCCCTCGTTGATGCCCGCAAAGTTCGATGGATTCTCGTCTACGGTGTTTACCAGTCTCTCCGTTCCATCACGCAACCACCAATTGAAGTTCGGGAAATCGACACTGCGCGGTATCTGCTTGCCGTGTCTACCGCAGACCTTCCCCCTTGGAAGGAGGCAGGAACTCGTCGGACACAGTCAACGAGACGCAGCCCAGATCCTTTTGGGCAGATGAGCATGTCGATTCCTACGTCACCGGCGAGCATCATGTCAGAGATTCAACCGGATATCGATTACCTAGCGCCGAAATATCGTAACAACAGTGCACCCAGCGCGCTGCCTAGTCACGGACGAGATAGTAATGTTGGACGTGCCATGAGCTTGGGACGGAGTTTTGCCCAGGGTGAAATGTTTAGACGGCTTAGCATCTTTAAGAATCCCAAGTGGCACCCTGAACAAAATTCACCCCCGCAGTCTCCTTTTCATGAGATTGTCATTAGCCACTATGGCAATGGTACAACAAACAAGGTGAGTGCTGCTGAGCCCACGCCTACAGCTGCTACACCTACGGCCCCCAGTGACTTTTGTCCGGTCATAACCGCGACAACCACCACCACCCAACGCCCCTCGACGGCCTCTGCCTCCATCCTTGCTATTGTTGCCACCACAACCGCTTCCCGCTCCCATTCCACCTCTTCAAACTCTAGTACTTCAACAACCTTTACCACCGACTCCTACTCCACCGCTGCCACCTCCGTTCCCGTCATTTCCCCCCGTTCCCCCAAAAGTACCTCGTCATGGGACTGCAAGAAGCCACGGACTCTTCATAGACGGTCCGCCACTTATGTGATTTCCTCAGGGTCTGGACAGGCGGCGCCTGTGCCGAGGACAGCGAATGTTTGTGAGCCGCCGGTGACTTTTGATCCGAAGAATCAGAGTATGGGACCACAGTTGATGAAGAGGCCGACATACAATGCCGAGAGCCGCAGTCAGACGATGCCGTTGAGGATTCAGACGCCGGTGGTAGAAGATGGGGGAGCTGAGTGGGAGATGTATAATCATATCGGGGGTCATACACCACTGTAAGGGATGAGGAGTGATGGTCGGAGTTGGGGGCATACCAGAGTATACTATACATACATACACACAAGGCTGCGATTTTTGATCGAGCTATAACATTCCTTTCGGTTCGTATTGATGGGTTCATCGTCCGTTCTTTTCGTTCTATCAAGTTTTTGGTTCTTCCCTTGATTGTCAAAGTTACGATATTTACACACTGCTAGACAAGAATATATCTTGTTAGTTATTTAGGGTTTATTTTCTTTTTTTTTTATTAGATGTGTAGATCTCTTCTTTTTTCAAAAAAAAAAAAATTATATATATATTCATATGTTTATTGTGTATGTATTCAAGTACAATTATGTAAATACATATTAGATTCCAGTGCCATCTGCCTCTTGGTCATCGATCTCCCCTACATCGTCAAAAACCAATATATACGCTCTCCTCAAGTTCCAAATCTCCCTTGCCACAATCCAGGATTCACATGGCCAATGCCACCGATTCACCAAACTTTAAAAAGCGGGCCTTGCTTATCTACTCCAACTTGGCCGGACTAGGGCTACCCGTCATGGAAGTGAGGATGTCACGGCCAATTGTGATGATCATGTACGTTGGGAAGATGAGCCAGAGGACACTACAAAGAGTTGGTTAGAATGTATCCCAAGCAAAGGGGGAAAGGGGGAAAAGGGGGAAAGGGGGAACAAGATAGGACGTACTTGGGGATGATCCACATGGTGAGAATAGTCGAGAAATCATTGTGGCCAATGTTGCTAAAGCCCGAGAAGATCTCATTTGCCCCTATCCATCTGTTAGTCTTTCTTTCTCGCTCTCTCCAAACAACAACCTCACATCAACTTACAATACAAAACCGTCTTACTCAACGTCATAACCGCCGCCGCCCACCCCACCAAAACCACCACCTTCCCCCCTTGTCCCCCAATCTTTCCCTTCCCCCTCCACGCCGCCCCCATATAAACACAATACATCCCCGTCTCCACCACATTCAATGCACCCTGCGCCCCCGTAAACCCATCCCCATCCTCCCAAGCCTCTACACCATACACCCGGTCAACCTCCCCGTATAGGGCATACGGCGACCAGAGGAAATGGAGGGCTCCACCGGGGAGGGAGTGAGGGCGGGTGAAGACGTAGCAGAAATCCCAGGTTACGAGGAGGGAGGAGATGGCCATCCAGAGGAGGGTGGTGCGGGTGGGGATGTGGAGGAAGGGGGTGGGAGAAGAAGAGGAGGAAGAGGGGGAAGAGCCTTCCGGGGCGAAGGAGGTCGCGCGGGAAGTAGAACGTGTGGTAACCATATTGAAAAGATGACCAAAATAATCCAATCTTTAAAGATTCTTCTCTCAAAATCAAAACAAAGCTGTCGTCAAAATAAACTACTCGAGGAAAATAAAATCCAGTTTGTTCCCAAACTCCCGAGAAAGAAATGCCTCGTTCTATCGAAAAATCCCGGACCCCAATATCCTCTCAAACAGGCCATTTCTATTCTAACAAAACAGAAACAAAATCCTTTCCACCATATTTTTGTTTGACGAATAAAAGGCCATGCCGAAGTTTAGCCGGTTAGAAAACATGTGTGTGGGCTGATGCAGAATCTAGGGAAAAATAAAAGCCGGAATCGTGGGACATGATGAAAATTCACAATGGTTTGAGTATGTATGATTGATAACTGGATTTGATTGTATCAAGGATCAAGTTTTTGTAAACATGCAGAGTTTTCACCATCACCATAGTTATCAATCTTCAGCCTCAGGCCCACTTTTAATCATNATAACTGGATTTGATTGTATCAAGGATCAAGTTTTTGTAAACATGCAGAGTTTTCACCATCACCATAGTTATCATTCTTCAGCCTTGGGCCCACTTTTAATCCTTCCGTAGGACAAACATCAACATCACACACAAGTCACGATTCAACAGTTGATACAAAGAAATAGATTTACTTGTAATGAAATCCAAACATCCAACTGATACATTTCCTAGAGTTGGAAACCAAGCATAGACCAGTTCAATGGAATAAAAACATGAAAACCAAAAGGTCGGTGAAGAGAGCTGATGCCGAGATATTGGATTATCCATCCTCTTACGCAATAGATTTCAGACACACAGACACTCGCAAGAGAAAAAAAAAGTAATTCCGTTACCACGAAATAATATCCCGAAAAGCAAAACAAACATAAAAGAAATTTTAAAAATAAAGTAAACCATAAACCCAAATCATCAACAATGCCTAAGGAAAAAAAAAAAAACACCCTCAACAACAAAACAACCCCATGAGATGATACCAAGAGGCTGACATATATCTTGCCAACCCCAATGATTCCCACCTCCTCTACTCCCAATGGCTCCCCCCTCCGGAAAAGCCATTTTTTTCTCCTAGTAACCACTGGGCGCCTAGCCCTAAGAAGAAGAGAACATTGCAACAGCTGACCCAAACACATTGGTGTTGTCCTTTTGCAAGGCCGCCACCTCGCCGTCAAGGATAAACATGTTGGTAGCAGCCTTGGTAGTGACACCATACATAGTCACCGAGGAGTTGTCCACACGGATCATATCACGCTGGCAATCCTCAGTAGCCAGGCAGGTCTGAGAGTAGTTGTCAAAGAACGAGTAGAAACCACCGCCAAAGACTAGAATATCCGAAGAGTCAACCGCACGCATACCCAAAGTGCGTGTGCACTTGGTATCTCCCTTGCAGATGGTGTCAAAGTCGGGGTCATTGAATTCGCTGTTCATCTTGAACGGCTCCAAAGACGACGGGTTACCCTGGAAGTACGCAGTCTCAGTCTGCGGCAGACTCATAAAGACATTCTTGGCGTTGGAGAGCTGGTAGTTGTACATAACATTGTGCTCCGAGCTAATACCCCATAGCCAAGCACCCTTCTGAGACTCGATAAGAACACCGCGACCGTTATAGATATTAATCTGTGAGTGGTCCGCAAGATCCAGCTCGTGATCCGCAACCCAGAACCACGTGTTCTCAAGGTAAACTGATCCGCAGTCGGTCAGATGGAAAAGCATAAAGGCACCAATGCACTCAGGGTTGGCAGTGGTGTCAACAGTAGGCGTCTTCTTGCAAACATCCGACTGAAGCTCGGTACCGGCAGAACCACCGATGCGGAAGTGAGCATCCCACAGACCAGACTGGCCCGCCACCTCGCTTTCCAGGTTCCACTCCATCATGATGGCACCGGGCTGAGGGCCCTTGGTCTCAAACATGAGGTCAGTGATCTCAACATGACCCTTGTCACCAGCGTGGCCAACGCGGAACACGGGCTGAGGGTTGGTCTGGTCTTGGAAGGTAGAGTTACCACCCGCAATAATCAGAGGCCAAATCTCACCAGTGATGCGAATGTTCTTGGGAACATCAATCGTCTTTGTAACCAGGTAAGCACCGTGGTCAAAGAACACAATCTGGTCGGCGGTGACGCTATCAAAGATCTTTTGGATAGCAGCACTATCATCAGTGACACCATCACCCTTGGCACCGTGGTTCTTGACGCTGACAAAGTTTGAGACAGCTTCGCCCTGGTACTGAGGCTTGGAACGGGTGACAATGTTACCGGAAGCATCCACAAGAGCAGAGGGTCTGGTAGCGCCATCCTGGATGCCCTGGACAGCCTTGCCGCCGCTAGTGCCCATGTAAGCACGACCCTGGACAAAGCCCTTGATCTTCTGGTTGCCCTCAAGAATGACAGCCTGGGTGTCAGTGTTCACAATAGCCTTGGGGACGTTGGTGGACATGTCAACATTGTCGAGAATCAGAGTGCCGTTTGTAAAAGTGCTGTTACCAGTGTACGGAGTCTGAATACCAATGGGAGTGTTGGCAATCTTGGAATCGACCATAAGGACGGAGCCGGTGGCGTCAGAGCGACCCATATCGAGGCCAACTTCGCAGTTGTTGATGTTAACACCGTGGAAGGTCCAGGCCCAGTTCCAGTTCATGTAAATGGCAGTTTTGCAGTTGTTGAAGGTCAGGTTGCGGGTAGTGAACTGCTGGTTACCAAGGAAGGCACCGTAGTTACCACCGTTGAAGACGAGATCTGAGAAGAAAGAACCGGATCCGTTATCCATGAAGATACCCTGCTGCTTGTTCTCATCGCCGCCATCGGTGCGCATGTTGAACACAATGTTTTGCAGAGAAGTAGCCTGAGCGACCTGCCAGTGGATACCAGCACCGGTACCAACAGGCTGGTCAGTCAGATCGATAACAAAGTTACGGACGCCGCGGAAGAAGTTGTTTTGATTGGTAAACCAGTTGTTGCCGTTCGTGTCATAGGGGTTGGCATCCATGACGGCCATACCAGCAAACTCTGGGAGCGACTTGATCACGGGGACATTGTTGATATCACCAATCAGCTGCGAGTAGTAGTACATGACGATAGGCGCGCTAACACGATAGGTACCGGGAGGGAAGAAGACGACGGCGGGGGTCACGGTGCTGGAGTCGCACTTTTGACCGCAGCGGTTGCCAGAGGCAATGGCATCGTTGATGGCAGCAGTGTCATCGGTGGAGCCATCACCCTTGGCGCCAAAGTCCTTGACGTTTCTGAAGATCTTGTAGTCACTAGAGTTGATCGAGAAAGCGATAGTTCCTTGGCGCTGGATTTGGGAAAACCACCAGTCTGAGCTGTTGGAAGCGGCGGTAGCATGCTCATCAGCAGTGAGGAGGGCAGGAGCGGGGAGAGCATTGGCCGGTAAGGCAAAGAATCTGAGGGCCGTAATGGCCGTCAGCAAAAGGGCGGAAACCATGGCGATTGGTAAACACGGTTTACGGGTGATAAAGAAGAAAAAAGTCCCAAAGGTCTGTTATCAAGGACGTGTTAGCAAGAGAAAGAGGTTCTAAAAAGTCAGGATAGCCCACATCGTGTTGGATAATGCCAATCTTATACCTAGCCATTATTGTGGCCCAGGATCGAACATGTCTGTTGTTATTTTTCTTATCTCTGTCGATCCGACAGGCATTCCAAACAAGACCACCCGTGTCCACGAAGTCTAGCAAGAGACAAGAGAATGCAAATCTATGACGAGAGTTCCGAAGAATGGGCTACCAGGAGTAGGAGGGAATAAAGAATAGGCTTGGAGCGTGCCGGATGGTTCTGGTGGGGTTTTGAGGGATGGGTATGACTCGGGGGAGGGGGTGTGTAGAGGAGGTGTGTAGAGGGAGTACCTTTCAACGCAACTAAGCTTTTTTAGGGGAAGAGAAGAGTGTTTTTTTTTCGGTCTTTTGGTCTTTTTGTTTTGGTCTTTTTTTGTCTTGTCAACAAGAACGAGCGAAACAGTGAATAGGGCAACGATACGATCGATTCGTTGTGTCGATGATAGATGGATAGATAAGATGGTAGAAGATGGAGAAATTGGTAGAGACGAATGAAAAGAAAGAAGAGAGCGAGAGAGAAGGCTGAAGAAAGTAATGGAAAATAAAGAATGACTGCACAGCAGGAAAGGAAAGAGCACGTAGCTACAAACTGGGAAAGAAGTGAAGACAAGATGTTGAAAAAGGAAAGAAGGGAAAGAAAAAAGGCACACACACACACTCAATGTGGTGCAAAATTCAAGAACGGAAGGGACTTTTGGTGGTGAGGAAGGAAAGAGGGAAAAGAAGAAGGAACGGCAAAATGGAAGGAGACGAGACATGATGAAGTTATATAGAAATGTTACAGACTATTCTGAATTGGATTTCTGCGGAAATAGGACTTACATGGGAACAGTAGGCTTTGATGCTCGTGCGGAGGCAGGCATTGCGTGTGTAGCCGCTTTTGCTATTACTGCCGGTGTCACTGCTCATCCTCCGCAGCTTCAGATTCAGATTCAGATTGCTTCCTCCTGTCAACAGGCGCTCGCGGACCTCGTCGTCGAGTTCCACAGACCACTCCATTTGCTTGTTTCTAGTGTTTCTTAATGCTAAAGGGGTTGTGTGTGCATATGTGTCATGGTAAAGAGGTGTTTTTTTTCGAGGGGGGGAGGGAGAGAGGAAAGACGGAAAGAGCGTGTGAACAAACGTTGTAGTTGTAGTTGTGTCGTTGGATTGACAGGGTCAGAAGATGAAAGCAGAATGTAATGGGGTGTCTTTTGGAAATGGAGGAGGGTGTTGGGATGGTGCACCAGGTTCGTTCTTTGGCGAGCAAGTGGTTCTGGCGTTAGGTTGCGCAGAAACATGGGGAAAAAAGGGGGGGGGGGGGGGTGAGGGTATGTCCAAGCGCAAGAGGGTGTGAATCAATGATGGCTAATTATTTCCCCCAAGAACACTGCATGCTTTAACGAGGCAAGCTTATTTCTCAAAGCAGAATCACTTGGCTAGCTGCTGCTCAGTGATGGCATGCAGCAGTAGAGCAGCCAGATAAGTCCTTGTATGGTGATAATAAATGTAGAACAACGATAGCCAAACAAATTCCAGTAATGAAGAACCGCTAGCCCTAGTTCACAGCATCTAGTCGATAAATCGGTCAACAAGAGAAGAATGTGCTGATCTTCATGTCCAGTATGCACACACAATATGGTGAAACAGATCCTTGTATGGGGCAAAGACATATAGGCGGCCACGGACGGAAGCCAAACAGAAGACGAGATCTGGGATGTTTTACAAAGCCAGAGACAAATACACGCTTGACTTTAACGAAGTTGGTAGCCGCTGACTAGCGTTGTTGTCAAGCCGATTAGCTACAGTTGGAATGTTGTTTGTCTTGCAAAGGGATCTTGGGGAAATTTGAGGTGTGCGTGGCTCGCTGTCTGTATCCCTTGAGGGTTGCCGTATGAGAATGGAGGAAGACGATATTTGCAGATAGAAGCCAGTGGGAGAAAATACAAATCAAAAGTGTATCTAAGCATACAAATGTACCGTCAAGGCGGGAACTTGCCGATACGATATCTCCAAATTCAAATTATAAAAAGAAGAAAAAAAAAAGAAAAAAAAGGAAAAAAAAAGAAAAAGAAAAAAGAAAAAAGAGAAAAAAAAAAGAAAAAAAAAAGAAAAAAAAAGAAAAAAAAAAAAAGGCTCCGCTTGACAATGCCCAAAGGATTGAGGTGACGTTGTTGATACTTGGGTAACTACTTTTAGTACCGGTAGGCACACCGAACAATTGGCAGTTGCCCGACAGCGACTGTGCGGAAAGAGAAACTACCAGCGTAGATCACGCGCCTTCCTTTGCGATTTTTTTGTTGTATTCGTTAAATATCAGGATTATTTCAGGTTAGAATGACTGTGAGTGACGTTTAGGCTGTAGTAAAGTAAGTAGGTTTCTTGCATTGTCAAACCGACAAACAACATGTTTTATTCACTAAGAATTCCACTTGGCGCTTGGCAGCCGTTGCGGAGGCGAAAATAGCGCCCCAAAATAGTTTATTAAATAACAAGCAATACTTTTATATCAGCAGCCATTGATAGTGCATGATATAGCTGGAATCCAGGTAGCGATCAATCAGTAGGAGGCCTATAAAATTGTTAGTAAAAGTAGCTTGCTTATAGGGCTCGGCTTAGCCATGGTGATCATTGAAATCAGCGATTTTTGGTTTGATGAAGCGGCCAATGAATTTTAAGATTTCTATATTTCTTTTTCTCTTTTTTTCCTCTTTTTTCTCTTTTTATTCTTTTTTTCCTTGTTCATCGGGAAAAATGAATTGAAGCTTCAGTTGACAGCTTCCCTCAGCCAATCAACTTGGAAAATGAACCGCTAACCGAGCTGCACAGAAGCCCCTTGCATAAACCAATAGAATCATCATCATAGCGGCTGATGATTCAGCTTTCGAAGCGCCTAAGCCAGTAATTCTCCCCAGTACTTTTAGAAGGCTACAGGGCATGTCCTAGTATTTGCCTCAGCACTTCATCCTGTGAATAGCTTCTTTTTCTCTCCTATTGTTCGCGGGATTGGGGAGAAAAGAAAGGATTCTTTAACCAAGGGGGAGACGGTTCTAGCAAACTCAGAAGCAATTTTGAAACATTGATGCATTAGAAGTTGAAATTTCTGTCTGCTGAGACAGGCAATACAAGAACATGGCCAAAAGAATTATCACAGAGCAGTAAAATTAGCACAGATGGTCTGTTTTTTTTTTATCATTATAGAGCCTTTACTAATATATAAGGGTTGCCACCAATTGTTTTGAATAGAGGTATTTTTTTTTCAGCTCCTGATTACATTAGGGTTAGAGGTTATACTCCAAGGCCCATCACCAATACTCCAACTCTCCCTTCATCTGACTGGTCTTCACCGAAATTCAAGGGCAGCCACAACCGCTTTAACTGCCTCATCTCCTATCCTCAATATATACAAAATAAAAAAAACATCATCCCCGACAAAATACTCTCTCAAATACAACCCTCCCCATCCACATGTTTCACACCATCACTATCTCCTCCGAGGATCACCAGACACCCCTCCCCCCCCTCCCCCGAATAACCTGAGACAAACACCTCCGCGCCCCACAGCCCTTGCCCATACAATAAATCACAGAATGTTTCTATTGTAACTCACTCCGTCCGTCGTTATAAAGGTTAAATGGCAGATTCACAGTCGATCAGGCAGCGACAGATCACAGAATAGCATACAATATTGGGGATAGGGCATATTTAGCAGATTTCGTATGAGGAGATCTTGTGAGTGCCGATGTGGAAGGTAATTGTTTCGGTTAATATGGTTTTATGGAAAAAAAAAAAAAACCCTGTCCCCTTCTCCCCCCCCTCCCCCCCCTCGGAGACGATCATCTGGACCAGAATAGAATCCCTTGTTACCTACGTGCCACTGTTTTATCCGTATGTTTCCTTCTATTTTCGCACCGGAGAATAACTGTCATTTACGGTAACCAGGATATACCTTCGGCGGCGTGTGATTGTCCGAGAGTGATATGTTGGCAATGTCTCACAGGTGACCATGTTATCAGGAAGTATACCTCCGAAACAACTTGCAAGAAGCAAGCGGTCGAATGACGAAGCGGATGTACGGAATATATTCGTGATGTCATTCATGTCCTATAAATCGCTCGAAAAGCTACGATTGGTTCATAACTGTGATTGAAAAGAGTAATCTATGCTATAGGCGCCTGACAGCTGGAATTGTTACATCAAGTTTTGGCCATAACGACCAATGACCGAATATTGGCTTTTTCATGATAATGCAAAACCAGGGTTATATAAATTAGGGTTCTTCCAAGCCAAAAAAAAAAGCCTCTTGCGTCTGTCAGCATTTTGAGACCTGTTGCCAATTATCCAAGCTTGAGGCTTTATGCTTGAAATTCCTTTAAAAAAAGCACAACTCCCCAATATAATATTCTCACGCCATTTGTCCAGCGGTCCTGATACTGTACATAGTCACACAGCAGGATGCAGGCGTAAGGGAGGTCAGGTTCCTGCTCATATGTGTCATGGCTCTCGGACCATCTACACCGTCAGGTACAGTACCAAGGAAACTCCAACGCATGATCCCCCCTTCAATATCCCCCCATAATTATCCAGTTTCATCCGCTATGGTCTGGTTAATAGAGATATAGGACCGATCTGTCAGCTGGAAAGTTTACAGATGATACCACACACTATTAGAGAGCAACCACCCAGTGTAGGTACAATGTATATGCACAATAACCAACTGTCATGAATCACAGAACCCCTCCGGTGACCATCCACCATCCATCATGTCAACATCCACATCACGGAAATCAATCAAGAAAAAAATTGGCTACTCTACATCCTGTTCATCCCCATGCCGTGTTCACTCCTTTCTCTGACGCGTCTCCGTGTACTGACATAATGTAGGTATGTACAACCGTCCCCCGGCTCGCCCATCAACTGATTAACCTCCAACCGCCAGCCTCCCATACCATCCAATCATCATCAGGCGAACCCGCTTCCCATCTTTCTCCACTCACGTGAAAGTCATCAATGTTTGTGGATCCCCCACCCTCTTCACTTCGTACAGACAACCAAGTTTTCCATGTTGAACCGCCACACAGATATACAGTCTCTTCAAATCCAAATCCCCATTTCAATACTCGGCGTGCGTGTCAGGCCCGTTATGTTCCCCGCCGCGTGTTTCCTCGCTTTCGCTTCTCGGATCGTTGACTTGTCTCGCTTTGTAACCCAATACCCGTTCCCGTCGCCAGCAAAATCCTGTTCCCATCAAAACTTCAGGGAGGAATGAAGAGGTCAATGCTGACAGGTGGACTGTACAGGATTGTAATACAGTGTCGGCTTTCTACAGAACAAAAGAAATGACGAGGCTAGATGCCGTTGGGCTGTGTTGATGGTGGCACAAAATAGAGGTCTTGGCTGATATTCAAGATAGATAGACGGGCGGATGTCTTTGATAATGTTCGATCGTAGACGGATACAGGCCATCTAGAGAGACAATCTAATCTGTTAGCTCGGTTTCTCACCCCATCAATAGCTTCTGCCATTGTTCATTCTTCTTCCCGAGGTGGAATTCCATCGACTAGAGATTAGGTCTCTCGTTTCCTCTTTCCCTCTTCCCGGACCACCTGTATCCCATGTCCCCAATTTCAATAGCCAATACACTTTCGACGCACTGATGCTCCAAGTCCTCATCTTACCGACAATTCCAGAAATCAGTAGGCCCTCTCAGAGACTATGCAGCATTGGCCCTATTGTTTCCCAGTTAATCAGTAAACCTGGTTGCTTGTCAGGTACCAGTGTAACTCTACCATCTCCTAAACCATGAACATCATCGCACTCACTATTTTCCATCATGTTATGAAGCGTGCCCAAAGTATGCATTTGCGTAGGGGAATATCAAATTGAGAGACATGCCGTCGGGATCAGTCAGTTGAGCTAAATACGTGCTCAAGTTTCGAAAGGAGGCATGGGTACCGAAGGGAGGAAATACAAGGGAGAAATGGTATCAATTGAAAAGAAAAAAAAAAACAAAAATGGACAGATGAACTGTTTGATCGATGGTGTTGACTTATCAACTACGTTGTTTCAAACAAGAAACAGAAAAAAATGGGGTCTTGCCGTGGATCGAACACGGGACCTCTCGCAAGCAAAGCTTTAGGGTGGACCCTAAGCGAGAATCATACCACTAGACCACAAGACCAACTTATTGTTGTTATTGTTGTTATTATAGTATTATTTATTCTCTTCCTAACTATCTGCGGTCGGATTTTCGAGTCCAGACTCCCCGATTTCAACCCTGAGAAGACTGTTTTTTCTGACGCCTGTTTTATGCCTGTCGGAGGGGGCCATTCCGGCCTCCGGGCCCGGTCACCGGTGGTGCCATAGGGCCTTTCTGGCTGGGCGGACCCCTGACAGGGAGACCAACTTATTTGCTGATGACAAGAAAATTATTGGCATTTATGACAGAGGGTTTGCACCAGTGACCAAGCAAGTTTTGACATCAACGTGGTTGGTTTTTTTTTTTTTATTGAAGAATAATTTTAATTTGAGATTATTTTCGGGCACCAAAAAATTATGTTAGGGTTGACGATACCAAATAACCCTCAAGCGTACCTGACCGGGCCCACATTTCCAAAAATGGTTAAATGAGAGATGAAGCTATCGACAACTTCAAAATTCGTTGATCCACTTTCAACAGCACCAAGATAGGAAGGAACCGATAATCGTAAAAAAATGTACTTTGAGTATCCACTCTAAATAGGACGTGATTCATGAGGCTATTAGATTGTGATAACGGTCGCATACTGAGGCAAAAAAGTCTTCATCGATTTGATAGAGTTTCGGGGTGACTGGACAACCATAGATGATGGGGATAGATTATGGCCGATGAGATCTACGATTCATAATTTTCTTGGTTTGAAACGATCGGGTTTAGAACAAGATATTTAAGTTGGTAAATTATTGCACTTGTATGCCGTGAGGACCTCATAGCAAAGAGCGACATTACCAATGGCACCGGGTTTCGTCATTGCGCCGACCCCGGATGGGTTCATGACGCGGATTAATTGAAAATTCAACCCTTCAAGTCCATTTCCCATAATCCAAAATGACTTCAAGTTGATTGTGTACTTTGCCTTGCGTAGGCAGATTCTCAACACCAAGGCCCTTCCTGTTATGTCTAACGACTGCCCCACTGTAACCTAATGACAAGATATCAATTTGGGTTTGTGTTACACCATGCATATAGCGAGTTAAAATAGCAGACATATAACAATTTGAGCACCTCTAAATTATATAAAGAATTCTAATGTTCACTTGTAGTTAGGTTAAAGTAAAGTTCAATATGGTGCTATAATGACGTTGATGATAGCGTTGGCGACATCATTCCGGACATGTTGGTGGATGGACTAGATAATGGTGTGGCGGGCTTTGGAACCATTACTCTAAAGAAATCAGGCAAAATAACATTTCGTGCAGTATAGAAGCTGCCGAGGTGGTAAACAATACAATCGACACGGAATGGGGCTAATAAATTACCGAATGAAGCAAAAAAGAAACTCCACAATAGTCATGATTTTCGTCCAGCAACTAACCTCAACACCATATTTCATATCACCACCACCCAATGCCGGTTTCAAGCCACTTCAACGGGTATTATCCTCTTACCTGTCAATCCTCTAAACCTCTTGTCTACCCAAACTCACGCCCAGTCTACCGCCCCGGGTCCCATACCCCGCTCATGTAAGCAACCCCCTCCAACCTTTCACCCATAAGGTTCGATACATGCATTGTTTCCAACGGCAAAAGCATGGTGGAGTGGATTCGTGTCCAAGAACTCTCATTGAGGACATGCGTTCAATTCACCCTGTGGCCCTTCGTGATCGCCTGGCGTCTCTCTTGGTTCCTTCCTATCCTGCTCATCTATCCTGCCCTGCCCGTCCCACATACATATCGGCGATCTTACGCTATGTTATGATGTATCTACCGATATCACCGTTTATCCCATCATCAAAGATATATATGAGCTTGCTGGTTTCGCACATTATGAGCTTTCCAGTGGGCAGGCACCCTTATCAGTTACACTACACTATCATTACATCTAAGTCATCTTGCATCTACACATACCTAAAACACACTTACGAACTTATGAACTTACGAACTTAAGAACTATATGCTTACATCTTATCCACATACTGCATCAAGGCAGAGTAGGACTGGATGGGCGTGAGAGGAAGGGACCTTGGCGATCACACTTTTTGACGTGACGGTCAATTTTTTGTTAATGCAGACGGATGTAGATGAAATGTCCTGTCTGGGTATGAGCCAAACCAAACCGGCGTTGACGTATTATGACCATGCGATAATCTATTCACTGCGATGATACAACAAGATCATTCTGGAATGAGTATTTGACTGTATACTAGTTTCAGGCTGAAAATAGATACCAAAACTCTAGATTGATTTTAGTTTGCTTCACTACGGTGCTATTTGAGCTTGACCTTATAGTATCGCCGGCTAATATAATTTTGAGCATACCAAAGGGTTTGTCCAAGTATCAGGGTTAACCTGTACCTTTATTAGATTAGTAACTCACGGTCAACTATAAACAAACTACTGTCTCATTAAGCCCAGCCATAGTGATTGCCTGTGTCATAGAGATAAGAATTTCAGCCAATGAGAGCCGCCAGATAAGACCCTTCTTGAACCACAGGGGGCTCATTGCGCTACTTACACATATACCAGTACCGAAACTAGACGACAGTGGTGTAGTGGCTAAAGCTATTACACCAATCTTGTGTGCGGGGTTACCCCACGGCTTCTGACACGACGCTGGGTTCAAACCCAGCTCGGTCCGTCTGGAATCTTCTTTCCAATTGTAAGCAGTTCTCCTATTCGGCTCCACCCTTAATGATGGATATCCTCCTTCCTTCTGCCCAGCGTGTCTTTCCCGTCTTCCGCCAGTCTGCGTTCATAACATTTCGGAGTTCAAAGGATGGCCGCTCACGGACAGGCGCGATTGTTGGCGCGTTGGGATCTGGGTGGGAGGGGCCAGCTAGCTTACTTTTTGTAATTTAGTTTTATACTATTTCAAGATTTATATACAGGCATATCTAGATTTATATTTCAGTCTTGATTGAGGATCGTGACCATTAAGATTATCTTTTGAGATAATTTGTAATTGATTTTATTACAGAGCCTTTGTAGAGACATTGACTTAGGAGCCAATTTCCATGGTGGTGATAATCCGAGTAGTGAGAAGAATGCTCGTGGTTGCACGAGGGGTATGCATGTGTATATACACACACGCATAGGTATATACCACTCGATCACTATATGAGTCCTATGCATTGTCTAGTATCTTCTCAGACTGTGGTAAAACTACCACATAACTCTGTTTCTACCACAGCGCAATTCGTCATCAGCCTTGTCTGCTCCAGATGGTAAGATCGACATAAATCCAGCTCGCTGTCTCTTCTGACTAACGGGGGAACTTCCTCTGTTGCAGATAGAGCCATCACACTTTAGAAGCCATTTGAAAGCCCTGTATTTCTAACGGCATACGATGTGGTCTAGTGGAAGACGCTTAGGCTTGATATTTTCAACCTGAGAGATACAGGTTCGAACCCCGCCATCGCCTATTTAAACCCTCTGTTTCTCACTTTCTCCGACTTCTCTCTCTACAGACATAAATCCCACTCATACATGCATAAGTTCATTATCGCATAAATGTACAAACATATTGAGTATTGATCTACAAACGTGTTGATTTGAATTCGCTTATAAACGTCTTGGATATCTTTGAAACAAGGACTGCTGATTGACAAACATGTCGACTGAGATTGAGTCGGAACTGGTTGGGGACGGGGTTTAACCTTTTTGTCTTGAGTGCTTAAACACTAGCGGCAAAGACAATTGTGGCCGCCTGTTTGCAATTCCCATCTTTGCCACTCCTTTTCAGAGGGTTTACAGCATCTTCAGTGGATGGACTCTGTCTTTCTTTTTAAACAACAGCGTGGAAATCGATGATAGAGGAGTAAGATCTGGAATGGAAGTTACGTGCAAAAGAGTACCAGAGATTCAGTTGGATCAGCGAGGCCTGCTAGAATTGTCGATATCAAGAGACGGTGAAACGTTTATGGGCTGATGTGGTACTGGGAGGAGTTGTCACTATATGAACCTCGTTGGAATCATAGTCATAGCTTATTCATGTTGATCTTTAATAATGCAGATCTACTTTTCAGCTTCATTACAAGACCTACAAACATCTTTAAATGGAACATTCACTTCTATATTGGGTCAGAGTGTCTGTCTAGTAGAAAGTACCATTAGATACCCCGTTTGCTCTGTACCTTTCAATGGCAAAGACGACTTGGGTCTGGTGGAGGCTGCCTTGGTTGTTTTGCACCTGCCAAAGAAGACGTGGGTTCGAATCTAACCTTATTCCGCTTGCCCATTTGAACTCACATTATCTAAACTCCCCCTTACTGGCTTCTCATGTTTCTCGTGGCAAAATCTTTGACCCTCTATAGAGGGTTCAGTGTAAGATGGCTGGGGGACCAGGAAAAGTATGGTCCCCATGATGTCTGTTATAATCGGCCATGTGAACAGCTCCAAGACATGGCATGACCTTGGGCGAAGAATTTGGCCTGTCGAAACATCGTGTCATGAGGATGGGCGTAGGCCAATGAAAAAAAAGATCCTTTATAGGTGGGTTTGAAGACCGGGTTGTTATTTAGTGTAGACTGTAATGGTGGTTCAATATATATATTTTAGGTTCTTTTTTTGATATATTCGATGGGAAGGGTGGATGTAGGATGATGAGCTTTGTTACCCACAAGGAACGGTGATTCTTGGTAACGTCTATGTCACTTCTTGTTAGTGTAGGCACTCTGCCATTGGTAGAGTTATATTCTTGACTACTCAGTATTTGGCCTAGCTTCTAGCTGTGAATTTACAAAGGAACGCAGGTTCAAATCTCACTTTAACTCATGGAATCCTATACGTAATACTTACTTCCTGCTACATACCTCCGATATCCCAGATCTAGGCCATCTGTGTAGACTTATGTGATATCATGGGAGTATACAACTACACATAGAGACGATAAGACTAAGAGAATGTGTTTGATTGTCAGGAGCCATTATTCAGTAGGGGATTCCCCGTTTGGCAATAGCTGAGCTTTGGTACTTGGGGTATTTGACTATCCTGGAACTATGGCATAACTTCTACTATAGCATAACTATTGACATAATGTACACTTGCAGTGTCTCATATGAAGCTATCAAGTATCTCAGAGTCCTTTTTTTTTTTTTTCCTTTTTTGTTCGCTGCTCACGCTTCCCAAAACCTTTCCAGTGTTTGTTCACCATATGTGGGTCCATCTTCAGACTTTCATGTGAAGTCTACAAAACCTGGGTACTATAGGAGATTTTACCACGTCTGTTTCCCAACAGCAAGCTATGGTCTAATGGTAAGACGTCTAGGCCTGTGATGGGGCTATAGGAAATTCAGATTCGATTCCCGACATTGTCTCCAAAAAGCATGTCTTGTAACCTATGATTCAACCTCGCTACTGGTGGAAGAGCCCCCCCCACTTGCGTTCGTGACGACGACCGCATGTTGGAAGGTGCAGCCCACTCACACAAAAGACCTCCACGTAAGTAACCTCCTCCAGCCTGTCCGGAGGGGCTGTTGAACTACTGAGGTCATGGTGAGATTCCTCTGGATCCATCTCATCCTGAGATGGCACCTAAGGTGTACTCACTACCAGTGAAGGTTGTGATTGTAGGTGGGCCCATACAGACAGTTTTCTTTTTGGAGACTTTTATGTTGGGCTGGGAGATCATTGAGAAATACTGGATTGGTGTTTGTTGATGGCTAGTTCCACTAGACCACCGATTATTATCGAGCTACCCAGTTATCTAGATCGCTTTGGAGCGACCTACTCCTCTCTCCTCTCACTTTAGAGCCAGCCTGCCCGGCCCTAAAAAAAGCCATCTCTAGGTCTAGGGCCTTTCTCATTGGCCGAATGCGGCTTACGTCACCTCACCACTACAAAACCACAGGTCAGTGTTTCAAGTACAGGCATGCATATACTATTCGACAAAATAGAACACGAGCAGTCTAGTGGAAGACGCCTTGGTCAAACAAGCCCGTACAGTAGAACTGGTCTCTGATCAATAAGAAGTGAGGTCTTTTTTTTAATGAAAGATTGCCATCATCATTACTGGAGAGAACCAAAAAGGTTAGTGTCCATAAAAGTATGATGATTATAAATTCAGGACATATGGATTGCGAATTGTTGCTGATGATAATAATAGCCTCGCGATAAACATGAGATGGCGGAAGTAGTAAACAGTAGTAAGTTCCAGCCCGCCAAACTCATTTAGTAGACAGAAGATATGACAAGAGTGAAGAACAAAAGCAGGTTTGACAACTGCCAGCACGCCCGTCAACACTTGCAACATGAAACCGGCAAAATACTATATCAAAGATACCATTAGCAATGGTAAGTGTGTATCTTGTAGCCAGACAGGCACCGGGATAGCCTAACGGTATACGCCTTCGCCCTGCCACCAAAAGACCAATCGTTCGGTCCGCTACAGCTTCCTACAAATCTCTCTTTGTTTTCCCTCCATCTCATACTAAACTTCAAAGACCCAATGAAAAGAAAAGTAGCAAAAGTATTTACCGGGGGTCCTTCAGAACGGCGGTTAGATGTATATTTTATAGAACATAATACTCTCTACTTTGAGGCTATGAATCAGCTTAATTTGGAACGTGTGATCAACTTCTTAATCAAATAATTTTACACTTCGTTATGCAGAAGCAATAGCCTCCTGTGGAACAAGCAGACAACTCATAACGATATCACAAATGATTATTCCAACCTTTGTTTCTTTTCATCTTCAAGGAATACTGAGCTGTAGTCAAGATATATTCCATCGTGCAACAGAATTTGTGTAACAAGAGCTACAAGCACTCAAAGTTGGCTCAGGATGTGGATCTGTCTAGGTGGGGGTGACCTTATAGATCGGGGGGTCGGGGGAGGGTGAATGGGGTTCCTTTCTCCTATTGTAGGTTTTCCCGTGGGAAAGTGGAATAAGGAGTACATAAGTAGTACACGTCAGGATTCCGGGATCCCGGAAGATACTATTAGGGTTTGCAAAAGATAGGGATCAAGTACATACATAGGTAAAGCTAAGTGTAAGTGATTGGCATTTTCTATACATGAAAACTCTTTTTTTTTTTTTGTTTTTTTTCTAAACAAAGGAAAAACCATATTACAGACAAAATCCCCACAGTGATTTTGTCTGTAAAAAAAGAAAAAAAGACATTGCGATGTTCGTCGCTGTTGCCATCCAACGCCGTCGAGAGACTATATTTGTCAAGATGCCGCCGTTCCGTTCCGTGTAACCAGTGTATATATATCCCCGCCTCCTAACCAGATAATCAAGATGGTACCGTACGCCTTTGACGTACAAAAAGGAAGGGAAAAAGACAAGAAAAAAAAAAAAAAAAAAACTCCAAGAAAACTCCAAGAAAACTCCAAGAATTGAAATCTACCAGAGCTTCACTTTCGGGGGACTCCGGAGTAAATTCGCTCCTTTGGTAGCTGCACCGAAATCCATAACGTGAATCTTGGGAATCTGCCCGGTGGAAATCATCCGGCGATAGTCACTTTGCGTACTCAGCACCCAGCTATCGTGAACACGTTCAATGGAAACCACGGAACCTCCGGCATTAAGGTCGTGTATACGAATCGAAGTATCATACGATCCTGAAATCAAGCGGCCCGAGATGGAATCCAGGTGCAGACTCCGCACCAGACTGCTGTGTCCGCCATAGCTTGAAATGGCATCACCTGTCTCGGCGTTCCAGATGCGGATGTCACGGTCGTTTCCGGCTGAGATGATAAATTTGCCGTCTTCAGAAAACTGCGAGCAGGCGAGACCCTTGGTGTGGCCGCGGAAGGTTTGTAGGCATTCTCCAGTCATGAGATCCCAGAGCTTGACAGTGCAATCTCCAGAGCAAGAGATGATGCGCGTACCGCGCATTTGTACCGAGTTCACGGGGCCGGAGTGGCCGGTGAGAATCCGAAAGGACTGCTTGGTTTTGCGGTTCCAGACAATCACTGAGCAATCTTTGCTGCAGCTGACAATGTACTTTTTGTCGAAGCAGATATCAAGGACGGCGGCTGAGTGACCAACAAGACGGGCCATGGGCTTGAACTGAGTCTTCATATCGTAGACAATAATGGTGTTGTCCGAAGAACCTGTAACCAAAACTTCGTCGTCATATTGCAAACAGAGAATCGAGGCCTGGTGGGCATTGGGATACGCTATGAGCTGAGGGACTGAATGGCCCATAGCCTTTTCAATGCCGCTGTCAGGATCCCAACGGACAACACAGTGGGCCAGGTCGCCATCCGGAGTATACAGTTGCGTAGGGTTCATGATGCCGGTGGGGCCAATAACAAAACGGCATTCGTAGGTTTCCATATCCCATACGCGAATTGTCCGATCTCGAGAACCAGTAATGATTTTGTACTCGTCAAACTGTAGACAATAGATACTGTCTTGGTGTCCCAGGAGCGTGAGGACGTCCTCAGGGACAGCAGTCTTCCAGTTGATGTCAATCTTGGCCTTGGCCACAGCTGCATCGTGCCAGTTGTTGCCGATAACCTGGGATGGGAGACCAACGCCAGTGTCGGGTATCACACGGTTAGACAGGGCGTAGGTTTGGGAAAAGTTTGAGTAGAGCATTTCACGCCAGATGTAGGGGTCACTGAGAATGAAATTCCAGTCTCTGCTAACTAGACGGAAGACATCCGACTCCCGGGGATCCAAAAGCCCAAAGATTATAATAATTAGCTCTCTGGGAAAGTAGGCGACAGGATCTCTCCTCTTATCCGGTTTGTCAATCTTGGTTGTATCGATATCTGGATGGTCAACCCCAATTTCGATGCCGCTCTCGTTATCTTGAGAGGGCTCTTCAGCTGACTTGTCCCTCGCGTTTTGCTTGGTTCTGTGGAACATGACAGCGGAGGGGTCAATACCACGCTGTAGCTGTTCGTTTTGAAGGGCAGCAGACGCCTTGGCGGCGGCACCAGTTTTACGCGGAATGATTGGAGGCTCGCCACTATGACCCGGGACAGGGAAAGTTGGGGATGGAAGTGGGGCGGTAGTGGTAGTATCCAGCGAACGGAGGTAATCGTTCATCATAGGTGATCTGGTATTACGGAAACTAGCAGCTTGACGCAAACGATTCCAGGCTGAAGGTTGAGAGTTGGGAGCGGCAGTGTGTGGGCGTTGTTCAGAGTGTGGATCGTCGGGACGAGATTGATGGTGGATATGGGCATGGTCACGAACAAAGTCGCGAAGAGAAATCGAAGCACGTCGGATAGCATGGCCGAGTGATGATCTTGAATGCGGGGGGTATTCTGCTCCACTCCTAGTAGCAGTAGCAGCAGTGGTGGACCGTGAAGTTGAAGCATGCGCCGACGGAGAAGAAGACATAGGTCTTGAACTACTACCAATGACCGATCCGTTTACCGCCAAAGGTCCATTTCCAGAGGTTGTAGTGGGAATACCGTGCCGACTTGTACTTGGCCGTCGCCTCCGCAACAATGACCGGGACCGCGACCGCACCCGCTCGCCAATGGATGAGATGCTAATGCGCCGGATGGGACGCGATCGCATAGAAACCGGCGGGTGATTGTCACGGCCACCAGCGGATTCCCGGTGAGTGTTGACGCGAAGGTCGGGACGAGAGCGGGTACGTATAGCTAAGGGGGTAGTAATGGGTGCGGTTGAGGGACGGAGAGGGGCAAAGGGGTTGCCTTGTAGATTTGACGGGTCGGCGGAGTCACTGGGAGTGGGAAAGCCGCTAAGGGGAGGGAATTGGTAGGTAGACTGAGGGCGGGAGTTGGGGGTCATTTTTGGCGGTCGGAGAAGCGTGATCGTGGAGGAATTAAGAGGTAGAATGCGTGATCCGACGCAGCCGTTGACTGACTTGGCTTGGATTAAGACGGTTTATTGGATGGTGTGGGTGTCAGATATTGTCGAGTAATTTGGTTATCGGGAGAGGCGAAGATGCAGAAGAGATTTTTTTTTTTTTTTTTCTCTTGTTCAGTCAAGCCCAGCCAGCCGTCCATGCGGAGGAAGATGCAGCGTGGCTATAAGCAAGGAAGAAAAGAAGGATAGATTTGCGATGACAAGAAAGCAAAAAAAGAAAAGGAAAAAGGAAAAAAAAGAAGGAAAAAATTCTAAGAGAAAATTCGATGAAATATGCAATAAAATTGTGATGAGGCTAGAGTTTTTTTATTTTTTTAATTTTTTAATTCTTCAATTTTGTGATAGGTTCAATTGAATCACGTACATCTTGAATAAGGAAATTGCCCTCTCCAAGCACAAAGCGGAAAAAAGAAGGAAGGAGTGACCGACGGACGGAAACGAAAGGGGAAAGAGAGAAAAAAAAAAGAAAAAAAAAAAACAATAAGCAGAAAGGGAAGGCACTAACCTTTTGGGTAGGGAGTGCAAAAAGGGAAGGCACTAACCTTTTGGGTAGGGAGTTGGATTGACGGGATTGAATCCAACGTTCGGCTTGTCCTTTTAAACGAACAAGGAAGAAAAGAAACACACAGACTCTCTCCGTTGTTTGTTTTTTTAATCATATATAATAAGCAAACTACGGCGGCATGACCATTTATGCTTAGTTGGATTGGGAATTAAGAAGATAGTGGAGAGTTCCACTGGTTAGTAAGGGGAGATGGGGGGGGAGATTCGAGAGGAGGGCCATGGGATGTTGGCACGGGCCTGAGCCGTTAGTTTTATGGGACACAGATGGAATAGATAGAGACACTAGATGAGCTTGGCGAATGTGATTGGCAATGATTTTGTTAGTGTTCAGGAGACGGATGTGGTAGATTCGGAGTTTATCGATAAGCACTAATCGTCCAATGATAAGGTGATGTTTGACATTTTCTTCCGAGTGGCAAATTCATGCAAGGAAATTTAACATTTACATCCGCAGGCAATCATCAACAGGATAGGCTTAGGCTTAGGCGTTGGTTGGTTGGTCTGACTTGGATAGATGGATAATCTTGTAAGATTTGATGCAGAGGATGAGACTGACTAATCACATGGATGAAGTTGGGTCACCCGGCCAATAACTCTGCCTGCTGAAGACGGCCTTGGCCGTACTATGCATAAATTGGCAAGGCGCACGTCCAATCAAATCATTTTCGCTTGTGTGAGTGATTGCTACATGGATCAACAGGCAGCGATAAGGGTTGATAAGGATTAGGGTTATAGGTAGTACAAAGAAAATGAGAAATTACTCGATTGGGACTATCAACACTGCGCCACCAAGCTAAAATATGTTTCCGTAAATCTCATCATAGCGCTGATAATGACAGCAAAAAGTTTGGATCATCAGGTGCATTGTTTTTGGTTTCAGTAAATTCGGATTCATAATGAGTGGACGTTGTAGTTTTTGCCAGTGGTTTTCTTTAATTAAAAATGGGGGATTTATGAGTACAATTGAGTGTAGTTGAGGCCATCAAGGTTTCAAGTACTATCCCATAGTGATAGATTCTTATGACGATATATATATATCTATATATATGGGGTAGTAGTTCACTCAGATAGAGAGTCAAGATTAACGGAAGAACTGTGAATAGTTCCGGATGCCGTAAACGACCGAGCTGACTTCCGGAGTTCCCCGTGAGGCATCATAAGGTCTACCACAGATACAACTTGATAGAACCATCATTTAGAGTCTCTGAACCTCGCCGGTCTAGTGTATGGCAAACATCCCAATCGAGTAATTCGGCTACTCGGAGACGGGACAGATGTAGATTACCCTTATCCGGGGACAAAACATGTATCAAAAAAAGTCTGCATTACTGCCTTTTTGTTCTCACGGTTTTCTTCTCTTCCACACCTCTAATCATAATCATACTATGTTACTGCTGATTACTATCAAATCAGGTTGCAACTATATTTCCCCCCTATGTTTCCCCTTATTTCTCTCATCTTGGTTGGTCATTTGACCTTTACTCACTCATCATTAAACTCTTTTCATCAATCTGCCATCACAATCTCCATCACCATCACCATCACCCTCATCTTATTGATAATAATCGAAACACTCTGTTCAACCTTTTCGTCTTCTTTTCTAGAGACCTTGACTAGAAGCCAGTTTCAACTTGATAAAGTGCTTCCCTATAGACCTCTCCTTGGCCATTACTCTCCATCTCAATCAGCCTTGGTTATTGAATCTTCTTGATCATCGACCAACCATAATTGAGTATAATAGCCACTGTAAGTATCATTTGCTCGCTCTAATCTCATCAACAAGATACTCTAACAACAGTCAAATCTAGTACAACATCTCAGTGCTGACTCATTGTAATTGTAACAACATGGCTGCCCGCAAAATCAACACTTGTGCCTCGTGCACCAACGTATCTCGCAACTTTGCCGTCATCGAGGCCGTGCGATTCTCCAAGACCTCCCGCCGTCAATATTACTCTTCCAAGTGTTCTGTATCCTCTGATTACCGACTAAACACTATCCTGAACTCGGTCCGTGGAGGGTTCATGACTACTGTACTCCCCAACATGGAATGTCTAAATGAGTACCTGAATGCTACTATGACCCACGCCACTTCTGCCTCAATAACTACTAAACTCCAGTTTAGTCTTCTCAATCTCCGCAACAAATTTGAGTGGGCCATGACAAGATTGGACAGTGACAATATCTACAATTTCCTGTCTGCTTTTGTCAAGACCCTCGTGGCTCATCTAATCGACTCCTCTTGCAGCTGTCAAGTTGCCTTCAGTCTTCACTTGGGCGAGAAACCCTAATATCGATGACTACCTTGATGTCTTCTGCACCAAGTTCATCAAAGTCACCGATTGGCTTCTACAGGTCTTGACGGGCCGCGAGTGGGCTACCCGTCATGTTATCCGCAAGGGCCAGGCTGTGGACCATTCGGGCATGCTTGTCAAAGCCAACGACCAGACGGACAAGGCCAGACGTACTGAAGCTAATGGGACCCGCATCTACTCTGAGCCAATCAACCTCCACTCACAACATCGTGATTCCCACCACACATCTCCGTGCCCCCCCACGTTGGCCGAGCGGGGCTGCCCGAGTCTGCTCCTCCTCAAATGGAATCAAATGCGAAAGAACATCTTGGACGTTGAGAGCGCGAGATGGAAGGAGTGGATCGAGACGGTTCCCAAGGTTTCACACATGAAGGACTTGAATGAATTCTATAGACGGATAAAGGGGTGTACGCTTAGTGTTCCGCCCACGCCTCGGCTTTTACCGCGGTCCTGTGACGATGGCGATGAGGAGATTCCGCCGTTGGATCTTGGGCCAGCGGTCAGTGAAGATGATTTATTAGAGAAGCATTCGCTCTTTGAGTCGGACCAAGATTTACCTCTACGGATTGATACTCCGGACACTGAACCTTCAATCACTGAAAAGGCTACCGACAAGATTCACCTGGAACCTAGTGACGATTCCGGCAATGAGGCCGAAACTACTTCTGCTCAAGGGTCTTGTAGCAAGTTGACGAATCCATCTCTCCAAGTCTTGCCTAGTGAGCCTGACGAACCCCGGAACATCTGCTCCAACACCATGATTGAGATGCTCTGGAAACGAGCCAAACCCCCTGTCGATGCTCACTAAAGTTGCTTTCAGGTATGGGAGAAGCAGGTGAAGGACACTGTTGACCGGGCCAAGGAAAACGTCAGAACCCGCCGGAGCCGATGCCCACTATAGATGCTTGGTAACAAGCAAGTCACTTCTGATACCACATCTATGGCACTGTTTCCCAAACGCCTCCAAAGTCAAAAGCTGTTGACCGCCTGCATGATGCAACTGTGCTATCACACAAGATGATCCGCAAGTATCTTATTGAAACTGGCCTCAGAATGTCAGGCCTCAAGCCTGGACAACAAGGCCCAATCAAAGGCCCTTGCACTTGGATGTTCTATTTCTGGACTGAAGATACCAAGATTAGCCGGGCGTGGGACGTTCCCACCTACCGAAAGGCCTGTCAAGAACTTTTCAGTATGAAGCCTTCCATGATCCTTGCCTACCTACACGGCATCATAGACGCACACAACATCGCTCTGCCTGAGAAGTGGCGTGGCTCAAGAGTGATCAACTCCGTGTTGGCCAACGTCTTCTATGGCGGCCGTCCAAGCAGCGGTGACGGAAACGGAAACACTTACACTGAGAACCCCAAGGTTGATCTGATCTTTGAAGAGGTCGAGCAGGTGATCAACTTTGGAATTGACACTTTGGGTGAGAAGCTTTTGAATATTCAACAAGGTCTCTTTGACGGATATACTTGGCCAAGTGCTCCTGTCCACTCTGATGCCTTCATCGCATGGATCCATCGGGTCTTTGATGCCGATATCCATTCACAGGCGTTGGCCAAGTGTGGACGCATCGAGGCGGATGACGAAGACACTGATATCGTCTTGGAAGATGTCAAGATTACCTCTTACCATCAGAACAACTATGTCCAAAATTCCAAAATCAGAGAGATCACGAACCCCATGCTGCCTAACCAGACGCGGGTATTGATCGACCTTGGACTCAATGAGTTCATTATCCAAGACGTCCACATGCAGCTGACTGCTCGGAGCGAGTACTCGGTTAGCACCAATGCCGGCATCCTTAATGTCAAGATCCCCCAGGGGGCAGTCAAGGCCCAGATCGAGGTCACCATGTCCAGTGAAGACGGAGGTAGACATGCCACCGTTGATGTAGTCGATGTGGCAATCTCTCCTATTGCCGAGATTGAATGGAAGATCCATTCCATGGAGAACAAGGAATTCTTCAACATTAACCAGTCTCACATCCGCAGCTGCGTGTACCGGATGATCGAAGAGGTCATCCGGGATTATATCAAGGCCCCGATCGTCCACGCCGTTGACTTCCTCAACCATGGGATTCGAATGGTTGCACGGGTAAAGAAGAATGGGAAGCCCATTGAAGAACCTGCTCTCCAAACTGAGTATACGGAGAGCTTGAGGATCTTTCTCGGGGACAAGGCGACGGTTAGACGGTCATCGTGGGGTGATTTGGAGGATATTCAGATTGACCAGGAGGCAATTGGGATTATTCGGGCTGTGAAGAATGGGTACAGGGAAGGGCGGAATTGGGCATATGCTGTTGAGGTGTCATACTCACCAAAGGGGCGTAAATGGGTGACGCTATAAGGTTGATATATTGGGATATACAGTGGAAAAATACAATGGTTATACAACAATTCCTTTGTTTTCAAAACGTGAACCTTGATAATGTTAAGCTGTAATTTTTAAAATTTGATACAAACATCTTTTGTGATTTTACTACAGTCTGGGCCTACATCATACAAACCCTAATCAGACAGGACCCTAACCACCCAACCTAACTATCCCCCTTCTCCTCATCATCCTCCTCACCCTCCAGTTGCTTCGCCACTTCCCTATTAACAGCATCCGTCACCTTCCCAGCCCCCGCCTTTGCCGCCTCCAATCCACCCGCCGTCAACCACAAGAAATACGGATTCTTAAAGTTATCTACCTGCTGGAAGAACTCATGGAACGAGTTATCCCGCTCCTCCACCTCGTAGATCCGACTGTAAATGAACTCATGCTTAAAGGGAAGAATCTTGTCCATGTACCGGTCAAACGAAAGGGAATCCCGACCTAATTGTGTCGTAGCCTTGTTGTTGTAGGTTTCAAAGACAGGACGCTCCAGTAAAAGGCCTAGCGAGGGAGCCTTGGGGATGGCCATCTTTTCACCTTGATACGTGAGGTCGATAGTCGACAGCGGCGAGCCACAGCGAGTGACCAGAGACGCCAGACCGACCATTTTGCGAATCTGGTGCATCATGAAACTCTGTCCGTGGACTTTGAGGGAAATCCACTCTGTGTCACCAATGACAATGGGCTCCTTGTTGGCCTCAAACGACTTGATGTGTCTCTTGGCCGACGCATCTTTGAAATCGGTGCGTACCGTGTAGTTATAAAAGTTGTGGGTACCCAGGTACTTGTCTAGGGCGCTCTGCAGTTGTGACAGACGGGTAGGCGTCACGCGGTAACGGCGCTTGGCTGCAATATATGCGTGCTTGATGTCCCGAAGAGCAAAGTCAACAGCAGTAGGCTCCCGGGGCCCAGTGGCCTCTTTGCTCTCGATATCAGTCGGTGTAGTCTCCGTGACAGGGTAGGTCTCGGAAGACTCGGTGGCCTCGGCCTCGACGGAAGCAGCACGCTTGGCTTCGGCCTTTTGTTTCCGTTTGGCGGTTTCGTTGTCTTCAGCACCATCGACGAGGCCGCCGGTAAGGATATCAGAGGCATGCATACGGGCTAGAACTGCCGCGCGAACCTCAGGGTCCAGATCTGAGAGGATCGGCTTAATCTCCTTCTCATCAACCTCCTCCCAAAAACCCTTGACATCAGCCATTCTCTCCTCAACTTCCGCCGTCACTCCTTTTAGTGCCGCCTGCTCCCAGATTTTCTTACCGAGGAATGTCTCTGGGTGTGGGGGCAGCAGACAGTATGAAGGAAGAAGGTACTCGTACCAACGACTATCGCAGGACTTGTAGCAGTTGAACTGGTTGTTGGTACGCTGGATGCCCCAGACGCGAATCTGCGGCGGCAGGTGTTGGTTGATACGCTCAATCATGTTGGGTTCTTGGATAAGCTTCAGTGAGATGACGTTACCCGCCGCGTGCACACCCTTATCCGTCCGCGCACACCGCATCAGCGAACTCTTCTTGTGATCATCAGCATTCGCCTTTGCAATACCACCAGCCTGGACAAACGCCGCAAACAAATCACCCTCAATCGTCTTCTCCTGGTCATTGATCTGCATCCCCTTGTATCCAGTCCCACTGTAACCAATCAGCACGGCAACCTTCTTCTTAGGCTTACGCTGCTCACCGGCAATCTCCTCGGCGGAGAAGGGATTCTCCCGTGGCTTCCGCGCGGGCCACCCGCCTTCAGGTTCATCGTTTCGGGAACGCTTATTGGCGGCTTTCCATTCGTGGTCGGCTTTGCGCTTCTTGTGGCGACTATCAGATGGCGGGACTGTAAGTTAGCAAGTTTGAGGTGTTGGCGGGATATTCGCAAAGCGGGGAGTGGAGTGGGGTGAGATGGGAAATGGGAGACTGTAGATGGATGATATGAATGCCGGTCTTACCATTGGCGTTTTCCTCTGTCGGGCATACTGGACTTTGTATCGGTAGAGGCGCCGTCGCCATTGTCAGCAGCCGGAGCGCTAGCGGGCGTGCGGCTGTCGGGAGTAGAAATGGAAGCCGGAGCTGCAGCCGAGGGCACAGCAACGGGGTCGGTAGAAGTGATCTCTGACGCCATGATGCAGAAAGTAACGATGGGCTGACTTTCATGACAATTTAGAAGAAAGAAAAAAGGAAAAGGAAAAAGATGAAAACAAGTTCAGGGTTCGCTGGCGGGGGAGCTCGACCGCGGGCGCGGGCGGTTCGCAGGAGTTTTGTTGAAATTCCCAAATGGCTGTTCTTATCTTATCCGGGAGATTATCGGGTGAATCCTTGTGACAGATGCGGCTCCTGCCGAGCTGAGTTCATCTTCACAAGACAAGTCTTTTCGTGGAGTCAATATTAAAGATAATCGGGTGCTTGAATACTGTTATAGGACAGGTTCTGGTATACTAGAATTAATCTATCCTGTTGTTGGTATCCCGTCAAAATGCTTTGAAAAAAAAAAAAAAAGACAAACCCTGATGACTAATAACCCTAACATAATATTCACCATCTACCTGTCTTATTCATTAAAAGTTAAACCCAATGATACCTTGAGCAACATGAGAACCATCAACTAACAAGGACACCCGGCGTCCAATTACTCCATCACCACCAACACCAATGGTGATGGGAACACTGAGGATCGCTTCACTGGTAGCAAGATCCAAGGAATTGACAACTGGGCACACGGAGAATTCACTAAGACATCCACATTCGCTGGCAGGTTTGTCAAGTTCACCAGTTTGACTAGGGATATAAATGTTAATATAATCATCGAGATACCCAAAAGTCTGGTACGACAAGGACATACTGAATGATCAAGCGCATATCCTTTATATCGCAAATCTCCTTTGAATCTACCCGTAAGTGAGTCGCCGTTGGAGATGACGGACTTCCAGGAGTGTGGAATGTAAGGTCGCAATAGAAGCCAAGGTTGTTATCAGGAGTGGGCTGTAAAGCGGCAAGAGCGCCGCCACGGGGCCGAGTGGAAAGATCAGGACTGCACATGATGAAATTGAGAATGATGATGATTGTAAAGATGGATGATGGAATGACTGGTGAAAAGTGAACTGGAAAATACAAAGGTAAACGCGATGGTCCCAGAGTTTAGATGCCTTTCTTGATGAGTGCTCAACCTAGGTATTAAGTAATCATCAGGATTTCCCTTGAGCTTCAAAAGACTACCCTTGTGGCCTCTGAATAGTGAACCTCTAACCTTCTCATCGAGTCCACTCCGAACAAGCCACAACCACTGATCTATAAGACCAACTAACTTCTCTGAAACAAGCGCGGCAAATCCCTCATAAGGACCCTAGAAACCCCAGTACAGAGGCCAATTGAGCAAGTATTACAGGCTTACATCAACAAAGCATTAATCAAGTGCTAAATACAGAAACCAAAGTTGTTTTTCCTTTCGTAGTTTTTGCGCAAGTTATATTCGCGGCACCCTGATGAGCAAGTTTGCGCAGGTTGATATAGCCCTAGGGTTAAACGAAAACTTACACCCAATTAAGCAATGCCCAGCCTTGACTATGAATACCCGGATGGCCTTTGAGACAACGAGATACTGGAGCTAAAGGTACAGAGGACCTCCGATGACCCCTCTTTTTGTGGCAATGTAACTGTGATATTACAAATATCGGTATTCCTGTTTTGTCAACAAATAAATCATTCGCCGTCATAAAACTGACTCGTTTCTGCTTTTTTTTCTCTCCTTTATTCATGTCTACTAACAAGAGATTCGCTGAGCAAATCGATACGATAAACGAACGAAAACGACAAACGAAAAGAATACAAAGCACAAACGACAAGATGTCCGCCACCTACAGTCTTCCTACCCTCCCCTACGCCTACGATGTACGCACATGGCCCGATCCAATCCTCACAGTTCTCAATGTAGTCACTAACAGCACTTCACTCTAGGCCCTCGAGCCCAGCATCTCAGCCCAAATCATGGAACTACATCACTCCAAACATCACCAAACCTACGTCAACAGCCTCAACGCCTCCCTTGTCTCCCTAACAACCGCCATCTCCACTACCAACGTCCCCGCTCAAGTCGCCCTCCAAGCCGCCATCAAGTTCAACGGCGGCGGCCACATCAACCACTCGCTATTCTGGGAGAACCTCGCCCCGACGGGATCTCCGGCTGCTGAGGAGGCGGCAGCGCCGCAGTTGATCAAGGCAGTGGAGAAGACGTGGGGGAGCGTCGAGGAGTTTAAGAAGGCGTTTGGGGCGGCGTTGTTGGGGATTCAGGGTAGTGGGTGGGGGTGGTTGGTTCAGGAGACGACGGGTGGGTTAAGGATTGTGACGACCAAGGATCAGGATCCGGTTGTGGGTGGCGAGGTACCCGTGTTTGGGGTTGATATGTGGGAGCATGCGTACTATTTACAGGTAAGTTGATGATGTCACGGGTAGGATGTAGAAGAATTAGATGCTAAGGGGTAATTATAGTATTTCAACGGTAAGGCGGCTTATGTCAACAACATTTGGGCTGTGTTGAATTGGGAGACGGCAGAACACCGGTTTCTCGGGTCCAAGGATGCCGCTTTCAAGATTCTGCTAGCGTCAGTTTCGAAGGCTTGAATCATGATGTCGGTTGGCATACAGTCATTTCGGATATGGATAGATACTAGATACTGTCACTGAGCCTGGTTACCGGCCATTTTACAGTCACGATATGTGTGGCATTCCATGCTTATTGCCTAGTCATACATACAAACCTTCATTATCTAGTATCAATATCAATGAGAAGTCTCCCAAAGCCAAACATTTCAACACAATCATCAATATCCATCAACACTTGACGTCAGATCATCAACCAACTCCGGAAGTCACGCTATCTTTGTGACACCTCCCACTTACACAAATGCCCCACTTGTAGGTTGCACATTGGCGGACTCAGGCTTAGTCATCCAATATATGAAAGCGATTCCTAATAGTCTAGTTGATACTTGGGCACTTACTAAGCATACATGTAGCCTATCGGTTTGGGTATCACTGGTGGTGGTAAATACGTCAACTTGATATATAATAAGCTGATTAAAAGGACTAACAAAACTTCATAACTATGCTGTGTAAGCACACGAATGAGTTGTGTGTTCACTTGAAGCTTCTGGGTCTCGGTTTATGTTCAAATGTCCGTTGTGAATCTACATAAGATTTGGCATCAAGATCTAGTGATTCGTAACCTCCACGGAGTTGATCGGCACAGAGCGGTGAAGCGAATGACCAAATGCATGAAAAAATTCTTCAGTTATCGTCACGTCCCGTTTCGACCCGCATCACCAATTGTCTATACGTTACCAATATATCCAACCAATATATCTCCACCATTGAGGCCCGCCGCATATCAGCAATATTTCATCACCTTTCCCGAACGTAGGAAAACCCTGACCGCCTCTCCCCCCTCCCTCCGCTGACCACAAAAAATCTCATAGAAACCTCAATTCTTCTGCGTTGTCCTCAGTCCGGCCACATCTATATACACATCGTCACTTCTCACCCCCCCCCTCCCCCTCACCGCCGCGACTGCATCTAAACCAACCGCATTGGTCCCTCGTTCCCTCTCTCCCCCAAAGGATCCGGTAGTTTGAGATATCCCCTCTCCTCCCGGGTGACTTGTCAATCTGGGAATGTCGGATTGGCCTTGGAATTTGGAATCTATGAGACTTGGAGGCTACGTTGTCATTGGAGAAGCTCAATGTTACCAATGGTCAAAATTAGTCTCATGACCGTGGCTTCGTCCAAAGTTTTCCATTTGCTCATCGGTCCGTCTCCTGCCTTGCGCGTAACCTATGTATCCATGGCGCGATATCACCGCCTTGCTATATCCGGCTAGGCTATCATTCATCTTCTCCATAGTCCAGTCCAGTCCCAATCCAGAGTCTCCTCAACAACACCCAACATTCCCCTTTCTCATCTTCTCCAACTCACAACAACCCAACCGCCAACACATCAACTCCTGCACCCAACTGCAGTCCTCGCACCACGCAGCCAACCAACCGTAACTCGCCAACTGTCCATCCCACCCGCGCTCAGTCGCCTACACACACACATCAGTCCATGTCCGTGTCTTTCCTCCTTCTCCTTGTCTTTTCGGTCTGTCCTCTTCCCCAACCTCAATCTTATACACCATGCTGCATGCATCAAATCCCATCTTGATACATGATACACCAAAAGACAACCAACCAGCTCATCGCATCAAAGTACCTGCTACGGCCGCCTTTCCCTTTAACCCCAACTTAGAGCCCTCCCCCCC